>MJUU01008958.1:0-31760 GCA_002080025.1 Modiolus philippinarum
TCAACATCCTAGCTATTCAGGTCTCAATTCCACAAGCCAGGTTAAAGATTTGCTGACGCCAACGCCGACACGGGGGGTATGACAATAGCTCTCCGGACATTCGTCCCGGCAAGCTAAAAAAATTGAGCTGGGGTTCCCCTTATAATTCAGGTAATACATATAGCTGAAATCAATGATTTACAAAAAAAATCAGAATAATTTTATTTCTACTGGACGTTGCAAAGGACTTTTAGTAATATTGAATACGTCTTAACATTAAATTAATTACCTCCCTTAATTTATTACCTCCCTTTTTTTAAATTTTGACTTTTCAATATATCATTTTTTTATGTTTTTGTCATCCAAAAAAGTGTGTTGGTGAATATAATTAGAACTTTGAAATGAATTGACATCTTAAAGCAATATAAAAACTACTTTTGTATGAACAATAAAACTTTTTTTAATTATTTTTGTTATCAAATAATACCAAACCTGTGATTTTAGGCTTTACTGAAAAGTTTAATTTTTGTTACATTTTTGAAGTTGTGACCTTGACCTTTGTTGCACCAACCCCAAAATCGATAGGGTTCCTCCTCTGATCATAACTCATGTCTACCTTTAGTTTCATTTGGATGTGTATTGTGGTTCTGGAGATATTGTGTGGAAACAGATAAGTCAAATTTTTGTTCTATTTTTAGAAGTTGTGACCTTGACCTTTGTCCGACAAACCTCAAAATCAACAGGGATCTTCCTCTAATCATAACTCATGTCTGTGCACAGTTTCATTTGGATTTGTGGTTCTCAAGATATATTGCGGAAACCAAAAGTTGACACCCGGACGCCCAGACACTATTCATCAAATTATAAGCCGAGTTCGACTTCGTCGCAACTCGGCTAATAATACCCGGTAATGGAAAGTATGTTTAAGAAGCAAGGACTTTAATAATGCATTTAACAGGTCAGGACAATAAAAATCCTATCAAATGGAAGAGAATATCAGTTTGTTATTTTTATTTGATCAAATCAATGATCTAAATATCTTTCACTCGCGCAAAAAATTCTTCACCTTATGCTCATATTTTAGCTACACTAGACTCCACCAAAGACATCATTTATCACATTAGTGAAAGATATCTCAACCCTTGATCTACTCTCATGGAAGAACATATTAGCATTATAAAATTAAGGATGGTCACTCCTCAAGTTTATTATATCAAGGATTTAAAATTATTATTTCTATTTATTAGAATATGGATCATACATCATTTTAAGCAAAAAATATCTATAGGTCAGTGTGGTCGCTTTTGAAATTTACTGAAATTTTAGCAAGAAATCGAACTTCTCTAGACTTTTCCTTCACTTTGCATAAGGTAATCAGCCTTTGAAATGTGATGAAGACATGTCAAGAACTTCATTAAATTTGGTCAGAAGTCTATTGAAGATGTATACTATCATATTTTGAAAAGAAAAGTGGGGGTCAGTGTGCAAAATTTTCTAATGCCTAATAATGGATAAAATAAGAGAATTCCGAGAGACAGTTTCAAAAACCTGAGTAGTGACCATCCTTTATGCAATTATAGAATAACTGCATGCACATATATGTACAAAATTATCACATTTACAGAAAACTGTAGAATTGAGTATTTGTGTATTTTCCTCTAACAGGTAAGTAATTTCAATAGCACTGTATGTGTAAAATAATAAAGTAATGATATTTCATATCAATAAAACAACATTAAAAATAAATAAAAATAAATATTGAGTCAATAAATTTATACAACTAACTAGGAAGTCTGAGCTTGGCTCACAACAACATGGGACATTTTTAATAAAAATTTGTAGTATAGTATAACCTTTCTTAACCAAATATTCAGTAGGATATTTATAGTTTTCACAACAAGAAAGAATTGTTTATCAATGGATATCAACTAGAGTTATGTAATTTCAAAATATAATAAACAAGCCTTTGGCGAGTTTATTATATTTGAAATTACATAACGAGAGTTGATATCCATCGATATACAATTCTTTCGAGTTGTTAAAACTATTTCTCTTATGATTTTCATGAATATTTACTGGCGAACTGCTGTTGACAACACCGTTGCTAGGTAATGTTAATCACTGCAAACGAGATTTCACAGTAGTCCAATAGAAACGTCGAAAAAGTAATAGCACATCACGCGTGATGTGTTATTATTTGTGCTTGACCAATGAAATTCCTGTAAAAGCGATTCAGCGAGTTCATATCTAACTCCAGCTTCAAAGTCTCGTTGTGTACGACAAACAACTATTTGTGCAAGGAATAGATAATAAGTTTGCATCATAAGAGAATTGTATTTTATAGGGCAAGTAAGTCCTGATTAATTCTAAAACTTCAAGATACATACACTGTACCTGGAATAGAAAAATATGATGTCAGAAAACACAAATTTAAAAGAAGAACTTTAAACCAGTTTTTCTTGCCCAAAATACTTATATCTATAAATATGGTGGCAATTTATTTATCTGGGAGAGTTCCTTCTTCTGTTTAAAAATATAATAAGTAAAGACAAGTTTGCCACGATTTAATATTATGATATTTTTGTGACTGAATTGAGTTATAGTGAATACCTAGCTTGCAAGTAACATAGGGTTTACAGTAATCATTGAACATCATATTTTGGTGGAAAACATTTCCAAATTTCCTTCTTCACTGATGAGACTTTTAAACACTATTTCCAATCTGAACCATCTTTCTATAAATAAAAGAAAATATGAAGTCCCAAAGCTTCAATAACACAGGTTTTACTGTATAATCATCTTTTTGCAAGTATTAAAACTCTGATATCTCAAACCTCGTTATCACTGGAATTTCTTTCAACACCCCCAGAGTAATAGAGAACCATCAGAGTTCATCTCCACACAAAGTATTTCTTTTCTATATAAAAAAGTTCACATAATCTAAAAACAGTCACAAATAATGCCTTCAATAAAATTAAGATTGTTTGCCCTTCTCCCACCTACCAACCAAAAATGTCCCAACTGAAAAAAAAATTCATAGTAAAACAAATACCTAATTTTTACATTTCTCAAAGCAAAATAATACATATTTTACATAAACAACATATAGAACATAAATTTCAATAAGACGAATTTTTTCCCTCCCTACCTATCAAACTTAAAAAAAAATGGATCAGAAAAAAAAACAAACAAACATGTTTTAACTATGGCATAACAAAACACAAATAATTCAAAGATATCAAGTAAATAAATTTCTACAAATAAAGATTTGTACCATATGCAAATCTATAAAACATTATTGAAGTATGCCATTATAATTTCCCTTAACAAATAAAACATTTTTAAAATGCAAATAAATAATTACAAACAATTCTTAATTCAAACAGATACCAATTTCTCACTCTTGAGACAGAACAGTTCTTATACTTATGTGGTGGGAGACTTTCTTGACATGCACTTGTGCAAGACAGAATAGAAGTGGGTCTTGAAAAACCACAAAGGTTATATAGTAGATATAAAAAAGGAATCAATGGATGTACACTATAGTCATGATGGATTACGCCAAGTCCGTGTTATAGCGCGGCAAATCGCGGCGCGGAAATTCAATAATTGGTACTCGGGAAGTCCGCGATGTCCTCGCGGAAAACGCGGCATGCTAATTTGTCCATCATGACATTCGCGGAAAACACAATTATGATCGCGGTAGACGAGGAAAGAATTATTAAAATCGTCATCAGAGACGAAAGAAAACTTGTTCATCTTTTGGTTTGTATTGTTAGTGGTTTTGTTTTGTTTTCAAGCATGACAAATAAATTTATTGTTCCCTGATTGTTTGTCCAATCACACGTTGATTAGATAACAATTCTCTTTGAAGTTATGACACGTATGATTGACAAGCGGAAATGGTAAAGTCATTGCTGATGGGCGGTCTTTATTGTTCAGGTGTTGACCAATAAACAGGTAAACCGTTTTGTTTCATGCACGTGGGATAATTACACAAAAAATCAATACTAACAAAATTTATGTACTGGCTACCTGTATCAATGAATAAAATTTTGACCTGTGTTTTATGTATTAATGAAATTACCTCTCATTTTACGGTTAAAATAAAATGAATGGGCTATGTTCTCTTGTGTACCATCGAAAGTCTTAGTCCCAGAAAAAAAACTTACGTTATTTCTTATAACGTAGGATTCTGATTAAATCCCATACAGATAATGTGTGTGGAGTACTGTTCCACGTGCAAATCGTGGTGTATAGTCACACGAGACCTCGCATTTAGTGCACACCTGTCTTAATTTCTATTATTTTTGTGCATTATTTTTGCATTGTATGGTTATCTCATGTGAGAGATTGTACACAGACTCAGTTCGTATGCTAGTTTATTGAATAAAATCTTTACCATCGGTATCTTTTATGAACACCCCGGGATGAACACTCGTTAAAAAAAAAATCTTGAATCCAGACAGGTACATCAACGACAGGCGCATTTGAGATTTTTATTTTTATCTTTACCAAATGAAAAATGCGGAAAGATTTGAAGATAATGACTAAACAAGTGTCCCAAAATGCAAACATTGTTGATATGTTTGAAAATTTCGGGATTTGTTGAAGATGGGATGTTTTTATCATAGAGGGTTTGTTGAAAATTTCATGTTTTTATTTCAATTTTCTAAAGTTTGGTACGCTGGATTTATGTGTATTGTCAAAATAAAGATAAATTCCCATATCTTTCAATGAAGAAAGTTTTTTTTTCACTTATCGTTTTAAACATTTCTCGTCTGTTGGAATCAATTATGACCAAGTTTGTTTTAAAGTATTCAACAGTAAAACTATATTTGATGTGGGGTTGAATTACTTCAAACATGGAATGACATACATACGGGAACAGGTAGATGTCGGGGTATTGGAACATGTTGATCAATTTACACATGTGACACTTCAGTTAACTGGATTACAGTGTATGTTATAAATATTCCGAGATGAAACAGATACAATGTCTCTGGATGAAAGCAAGGAAATACATACCATAATTACATTTCATAATGAAAGGCCCCATGAAATATACTAAGTACAAGTGTAATTTCGTCTTTTAATTGTTGAAACTACGTTGTAGAAATGACATTACAGTTCATTTACATCGATAAAGTATTATCAAATTATGATTATCTACTCCCTACCCCTTACGTAATGTCTTTTCCTTTGTTTTTCATAGCAAAATAATGTACTTGATAATACATGTAATAAGTCCCATTACTTTTGCATGCACAATAAATAAAATTTTCCCTTTAAATATACCATCAATTTTGGCGAAAAGTTTTGTGAACGACCTATATACGCATACTTTTTCAACAGACAATACTACATATTAAGTCAAATTAATAAATACCGAAGTTACTGCATATACAGATTTGATTCCTGTATGTGGCCATTTCAACAACTAATGTCTCCATTGGCAGATTCAGGGACTGTATAAAAGTGAAATAAATTATTACCGAAGTTGCCACAATGTGGAATTAATGTCCATACATGGCTATTTTTTACAACTTGTGTCTCCACTGGTGGATCTAGGCTTGTACAAATATCGAAGTTACTGCAAATATAGAACTGATCATTACATCAACTTTTGTTTCCATTGGCAGATCTGCGATGGGATGCAGATATCGGCAAAACATGAAAATTTAAATGTCAGTGATGACATTCTATTCTGCGTTGTACATGGCGATGAAAAAGCAATGTCTACAAAAGACAATGTTGCCAGAAAGATATTTGTCTTGAAGCTGACAATCAGTCATTCTGCAGCAGGTCACCACCACTTCAACCATTACTAAATGCTCCAATGCAGATTAATGGGGCCAACTGACCCCAAAACTACTAATCTGATCAGCATGGGAATCGTCAAAGCGTACTTGCGTTTTTTCCCAGAGCACTTCCATCATAAAAATCTTAGGCACTACTATAAGTTTTATTGTGGTTTGTGCAATTTAAAAAAAAATGCTTGGGTCCTAACAAAAGAAAACAAAAACAACAGAAGGCATACTCTCAGTTCCCAGGAGTATTGCATGGTTAATTCATCTTAAATTAATAGAACCTTTAAGACACAAATTATTGAAAAAAAGATTTAACTTTGTTGTACAACGTTAAATCGTAAAAATCCCATTCCCAGCTAAGAAAAGTAGCTCTTTATTATTTTTTTTCTATTTTTCAAAACGTAACATAGAAAACATCTTTATTTCTATCTACTTAGCAATCTTTTCCGCTTCCATGGCCGAAATATATATACTTTATATGTATACAATAAATTGTGAATATCCAACCATGCACTGTACAAGTGATACCGTGTAAAATGTCATAATTTGTTTCTAGATGACTACATGTTTCTGGGAAAGTTTGATCCAGACCCAATAGTCAAGTTTATTTTATTTTGTCTCTGAGCTCTTTGCCATCAGTGCAAAAGCTCACCCCTTATACCTAATAGTTCAGCTTCCTAAGAGGTGCTTCTAGAACCTTGACATTCAAAATATTTTCGTAGTCACATTTTCCATTTTTTATTAATTTAAATTGTAAGTTTGTAACACTTCATATATATCCACGCCACATAATTGATTGACCAATCTATGTATATTCATGTAGCCAGGTACTTATTAAATACACAAAAGACAAATTGATGATTACCTGTTCATCAGATCTTTAAATTACACAATCTTCACCGGTATCAACAACATGTTGATTGACAGGTGTACAAACCTTAGCCTGCCAACAGAGATTCTTACCTGGGGTTCCACACAGGTAATACTTCAAATAATAAAAATAAAAATATATAGGATCCAGAAACAATAGCAATTTATTCAAAACAAAATAGTTATTTTTGGATGATAAATAAACACCAAAAACAATTATTCATAATTATCATAGATATTGTCTTTTTCAACGAAAATTAAAACCCAAGTTGTCACTCTCGACATTCTGATCACTGTATGAAATGAAAATCAATAAGAGAAAACCTTTGTCCATCACGGACATCGCGGATATCCATCATGAGCATCGCGGCATCAGCAGGGTAATCAATAACCAACTGCCGCGATCAGTTTATCCTGTCCACCAGGGATTTCCGCGAACTACTACTATTGTCCGTGATGGAAGCAGGGAAATGGCGTAATCCATCATGACTGTAGTGTACCTAGAATTTTTACAATTGAATGTAACATACAGATCCTCCTGAACTGATTTTTTTTCAATGAAATAATGTGTCCCAATAAATAGTTTATACATCAATTAATTCTAATGGTCCAACACTTGGTGAAATGAATGTCTCTTTTCCTATGGAATGAAGGGTTGTTATGCAAGAAATATAAATGTAAACCCTTTAAAAGAGTTTAGAAAAATGTGCAGTTATACTTAGTTGTTTGATATATCAATCAATACAGTATAACTGAATTCCTGTGAAGTGTTGTTGTTCCACGGTGTACAAAAATTAGCTGTTTTAGAGTATCATTACAGACGACACTTTTGTAAGTAAACATAAAATTATATGATATATGAATAAAAAAATATTGTACAAATATATAAGATCAGTATTGCATTAAAATCACATGAGCTAAGATTAATTAACAATATTGGACAGTTTGAGTACCCAAGCCCATTTGCAAGGCATATGATTATATGGAATAAATGGTATATCTATTGTAATTCCTTTTGATGGCCCTGATTTCCATTTCAATAATTCATTATATCCAAGCATCCATATTGTTGTTTGTGGACTTGTTACAGGAGCTTCTAAATACAAACTGTTGCCCTTAGGCCATTCCATAACAATAGCATATACAAACTTTTCATTATCAATTATTCTCTGAGTATACCTGTAAAATAAATAAAAAACATTTAAAAGAAAATGCTGTCATGGACAAATTTTCCAACAGTAGATATTAAAGTAAAATTCTGCAGCTTATATTTGCTGAAGAACAATTTATCATATTCACTATCACTTCTATAACAAAACATAGAAAGCAGCCACAACCTGCTTAGCTCACCTCGTTGCCCAGCATTGTCACATGTTAAACATGTCAGTTAACAGGAATGAACTATGATCATTCTTTTTAAAACATTCATTCATGGGTAAAATGTAGGTCAAATACTGTCATCCCAAAATGCATCACACATATCAATATGGTTGATGTCGAAAATGTCAGCAGAAATAGACCTTCTTAACATTCTAATCAGCCAAGTTGCTCATGCATAAAATGTAGGTCACAGACAGCATCCGAAGCATGCATTGTTGTGCATCATACACACCAATATGGTTGATGTGGGACATGTCAGTAACCGGGAATGGACTTAAACCATTCTACCTAACCAAGTCGCTCATGCGTAAAATGTAGGTCACAGACAGCATCTGAAGCATGCATTGTTGATGCCATCCCATTATGCATCATACACACCAATATTGTTGATGTGGGACATGTCAGTAACCGGGAATTGACTTTAACCATTCTACCTAACCATACGCAGATGCAGACGTGGACGCGGACGCCGGAGATATCACATAAGCCCTCCTGACTTCGTGAGGTGAGCTAAAAAAAACATTCATTTAAATATAAGTTGAACGCAAGTTCTTTTTATAAGATTGTTACAGAAAATCGAATTCCCCCACAGAAAGTAACTAAAAATAACTAGAAGTGTGTTTTTGATACAACAAGAGGCTCTCAAGAGCCTGTATCGCTCACCTGGGCCACGGCTGACATATGCAGTTAAAATAGTCCCAATCTTTTAAGGGCATTATTTTCAAATTTGTTAATAGACAATGATGTTATATTATAATAAGTTAAACTATGTTCCAGACTAGCAGCTATTTTGGATAGGGGTGCAGTTCTACTGTCACCTTTCTTGAAGGGGCCATCTAAGGACCATTGAGTCTAATTTTGGTTCAAATTGGCTAAATATTTTCAGAGGAGAAGATCTTTGAAAGTGTTTTCCAATAGGGTCCAATGTTAAAACTATGATCCCCGCTGGCGGCCATCTTGGGTATAGCGCAGATCTGAAAAACAATTTTTTTGCAGGGGACCATCTAAGGACCATTGTGACCAAGTTTGGTTTCAATTGGCTGAGTAGATTCAGAGGAGAAGATCTTTGAATTTCTTTTCCCATAGGGTCCAATGTTAAAACTATTATCCGAGCTGGCAGCCATCTTGGATATAGCGCGGATCTGAAAAACAACTTTTTTGCAGGGGACCAACTAAGGACTATTGTTGTCAAGTTTGGTTTCAATTGGCCCAGTAGATTCAGAGGAGAAGATCTTTAAATGTCTTTTCCCAAAGGGTCCAATGTTAAAACTATTATCCAAGCTGGCGGCCGTCTAGGATATAGCGCAGATCTGAAAAACAACTTTTTTGCAGGGGACCATCTAAGGACCATTGTGACCAAGTTTGGTTTCAATTGGCTGAGTAGTTTCAGAGGAGAAGATCTTTGAATTTCTTTTCCCATAGGGTCCAATGTTAAAACTATGATCCCTACTGGCAGCCATCTTGGACATAACGCCGATCTAAAAAACAATTTTTTTGCAGGGAACCATGTAAGGACTATTGTTGTCAAGTTTTGTTTCAATTGGCCTAGTAGTTTCAGTGGAGAAGATCTTTGAAAGCCTTTTCCCATAGGGTCCAATGTTAAAACTATTATCCAAGCTGGCGGCCATCTTGGATATAGCGCGGATATGAAAAACAACTTTTTTGCAGGGGACTATCTAAGGACTATTGTGGTCAAGTTTGGTTTCAATTGGCCCAGTAGTTTCAGAGGAGAAGATCTTTGAATGTCTTTTCCCATAGGGTCCAATGTTAAAACTATGATCCCCGCTGGCGGCCATCTTGGATATAGCGCTGATCTGAAAAACAACTTTTTTGCAGGGGACCAACTAAGGACTATTGTGACCAAAGTTTGGTTTCAATTGGCCCAGTAGTTTCAGAGGAGAAGATCTTTCAAAGTGTTTTCCCATAGGGTCCAATGTTAAAACTATGATACCTGCTGGGGGCCATCTTGGATATAGCGCGGATCTGAAAAACAACTTTTTTGCAGGGGACCATCTAAGGACTATTGTGGCCAAGTTTGGTTTCAATTGGCCCAGTAGTTTCAGTGGAGAAAATCTTTGAATGTCTTTTCACATAGGGTCCAATGTTAAAACTATTATCCAAGCTGGCGGCCATCTTGGATAAAGCGCGGATCTTAAAAACAACTCTTTTGCAGGGGACCATCTAAGTACTATTGTGGCCAAGTTTGGTTTCAATTGGCTGAGTAGTTTCAGAGGAGAAGATCTTTCAAAGTGTTTTCCCATAAGGTCCAAAGTTAAAACTATGATCCCCGCTGGCGGCCATCTTGGATATAGCACGGATCTGAAAAATAACTTTTTTGTAGGGGACCATCTAAGGACTATTGTGGCCAAGTTTGGTTTCAATTGGCCCAGTAGTTTCTGAGAAGAAGATCTTTGAATGAAAAGTTTACGCCGGACGGACGACGGACCAAAAGTGATGGCAAAAGCTCACCCTGGCTATAGCCAGGTGAGCTAAAAATGAATGTCTCCCCTCATGGTACGTAATGTTCTTTCAGTGATAAAACACAAGTAAGTTTTATGTATATTCCAGCTAGACAATATGCACAACTATATATGTCTTTATTCTCCCAAACCAATGAATACATAGGTTACAGAGCAACTAAAGCATGATGGTCAACAATCCTGTGAAGTTTGGTTGAAATCTGATAAAAGATGTAGGAGAATTGGCATCCACAAACTAAATTTTGCAAAATTCTAATTGGAAAAGGGGCATAACTCCCACAAAAATTAGCCCATCAATCAGGTGAGACGATAAGCACAACTACGCATGATGGTCAACAATCCTGTGAAGTTTGGCTAAAATCTGATGAAAGATGTAGGAGAATTGGCGTCCACAAACTAAATTTTGCAAAATTCTAAGTCAAAAAGGGGCATAATTCCCACAAAAATTAGCCGATCAATCCGGCAAGATGATATGCACAACTAGGCATGATGGTCAACAATCCTATTAATTTTGGTTAAAATCCAATGAAAGATGTAGGAGAATTGGCGTCCACAAACTAAATTTTGCAAAAATTCTTAGTCAAAAAGGGGCATAACTCCCACAAAAATTAGCCGATCAATCCAGTGAGACTATATGCACAACTAGGCATGAAGGACAACAATCCTGTGAAGTTTGGTTAAAATCCGATGAACAATGAACAATTGGCATCAACAAAGTTTGTGACGGATGGACTGACAGACGACAGATGGAAAAGACAAAAACAATATGTCTCTGCCTTGAGAAGGGGGGGGGGAGAGAAGAGAGGCATAATTTTTTCCTTATTCCCCCTGCTTCTCCAATTTGATTGCAAAAAGGCAAAAAGAGAAAAGCTGATGCATATGACAGCTTAAATCCTTTCTTCAGACCAAATCTAAAGTACAGAGAAATAATAAAACTTATTTCTGTACATTGTGACCTTGAATCTTAACCTACTGACCAAAACATCAGTTGGTGTCTTTCTTACCTCTGATGCTTTCATTTATGTAAGTTTCATTCAAATCCATGAAGTTGCTCTGTAAGTATGATCCAAAAACCAATTCAGCCCAAATTACAAGCGATCTTGTACCTTGACATTCTAAAGCTATGCTCCAGAGACCAAGTTTGATCCTAATTTCCATTTTCTGCATGTACTTGTGACCTTGACTTTAGACATACTGATCAAAATTAATAGTCGTCTTCTTTACCTCTGATGCTTTCATCTGTTTATTTTTTGTTCAAATCCACAAATAAATTATGCTCCTGTACCCATTTTTTGGCCAAATGAGAATATGTTACCTTGACCTTTCACCTTATGACCCCAAAGCAAAAACAGTGAAGATTTCACGATGAAAGTTTCATTAAAATCCAAAGGGCATTCTGAGGTTATTTTCTGGTACTAAATTTTACAGGAATTTTCAATTTCTGTACATATTTATGACCTTGACCTTTCACCTTCAGTTGAATACTTTGTAAATAAGGGGCTACGCCAAGCGCAGCATGTCGTCCACTGAAATTTGAAAAAGTGTAATTTAAAGTGAGTATGGACATAGGAAAGAGCTTGACACAATAATTAGATGGACGCAATAAGGAGACTGACCCAGTAATTAGCTGGACGCAAACTAGGAATAATAAAAATTAGCCCTTATGACTCCTTATGATTCCTCTTTGACCCATTATAGCTTGGAAACGGTAAGAGCTACGCCCAACCCATTGACATACTGCTGAAAGCTTATATCAAGAAGAATCCAAAGAAAAAAATCCCATCAAAATCTGATCAAAAATAAAATTGCATATTAATTTGAAAAAAAAATGCAATTTTGGCCCCTTAGACCACTTATAGCTAGGAAACAGCAAGACCTACGCAAAATCTGTTGCCATACCACTGAAAGCTTATATCAAGAGGAATCCAAAGATAAAAATCCCATTGAAATGTGATGAAAAATAAAAATTTTAGGTAATCTGCAAATTTGCAGTTTTGACCCCTGTGAACCCTTATAGCACGGAAACGGTTAGAGCCACGTCAAATCCGTTGACACACTACTTACTGAAAGCTTGTATCAAGAGGAATCCAAAGAAAAAAATCCCATAGAAAACCGATGAAAAATAAAAATTTCAGGCAATCTGCAAATTTGCAGTTGTGGCCCCTTTGAACCCTTATAGCTCGGAAACGGTAAGAACTATGCCATAACCATGACATACTACTGAAAGATTACATCAAGAGGAATCCAAAGAAAAAAATCCCATCGAAATCCGATGAAAAATAAAAATTTCAGGTTATCTGTAAATTTACGATTTTGGTCCCCTTCGGCCTCTCATAGCTCGGAAACAGTAAGAGCTATGCCAAATCCGTTGACATAGAGCTGAAAGCTTACATCGAGAGGAATCTAAAGAAAAAAAAATCTCATCGAAATCCGATGAAAAATAACAAATTTATGTTATCTATAAATTTACGATTTTGGCCTCCTTCGGCCCCTCATAGCTGGGTAAGGAAACAAGTTACCAACAATCTAATAGTAGAGCGCTATGATAATTTTTCATAAGGAATCCTTTGGAAAAAATGCATCAAAATCGGACTAAATAATAGTCTCAAGAGCCTGTATCGCTCACCTGGACCATGGCCAATACATAACTTCAAATCAACTTATATGTTAAAGGGTCTCATTTTCAAACTATGTAACTAAACATTTATGTTATATGATCCAACTTTAATTTTACTATTTTCCCTATTGCATGCCATCTTGGATAAGGGATGGATCTGCAGGACACAATTTTAAAGAAAATAAAGTATTGTGCCAAAGTTTATTTCCAACTGGCCAAATGGTTTTAAAGAAGAAGATCTTTGAATGTACTCAAATATTAAGCTTTGTTTCCCATTGGTAGCCAAAATTTGCATAAGGTGCAGACTTGAAGGACATCTGTTTTGAAGGGGACCATCTAAGATACATTGTGAATAGCCAAGTTGTTTCAGATAAAAAATTCTTTGTATGCTCTTTCCATACAGTCGAGTAATAAATTAAGTTCCCTGCAGATGGCCATGTTGGATGACATTTAGGCATAAAAGTCACAATAAATATATATATATTATAGTCAGTACCTCATAAGCATCATTAATGCCAAGTTCCATTCAAATCCATTCAGGTTAATTTCATCAACTGCTCACTAAAGGTTTGTTTTAACTAATATTTTTGACATTAAGCTGTCTATGAAGCTAATGAACTACTTCAACATACATGTCGGCAGAGTTCATAGTGATTTGCCACTAAAGTCCCAGTAATATACACAATATGTTTATATAGGAAAATCATTATGACATGAAAGAAGGTAAAGATTAAGAAAGTATTTTTGCAAAAAATTGCAGAAATTTACACAAAAACACTGTTTTTACTCTTAATTATGGAAGAAATAATTTTTTAAATAAAGTGATAGTAGGGAATTTCTCTAAAGCTTAAAAGAGAAAAGTTAACTAAAGAAGATTTGAACACATAATTTAAAGGGAAATAACCCATAACCATATAACATTGGAAAAAAAAGGTGAAAAACGGCCAATAAATCACAGGCCTTTGGATTTTCTTCAAAATTTCAGAGTATGTAGATCTTGATATGCTGAACATTTTTTTAATTTACACTTCACCTCTATCTGTTACAGTTTTTGAAATAAAAAATAAAAAATGCACAAATTTTGAAAAATTTACGGAAAAAGGACTATAACTCTCAGACAGGTTTTCCAATTTTCTTCAAAATTGCAGAGCAGATAGATCTCGGCATTCTGAACAATTTTACCTCCTTTCAGATTTTTGATATCTGCATCGGTTTTTGAGTTATTGGCTAAAAACACCAATTCACCCCTAGGTTCTATTTTTAGCACCAGTGGCCAGTGGCCATGTTTTTCATCGTATCATAATAAAATGAGGATTGTTTGTAAAGGACATGTCATAGATGATTACTATAAAGTTTCAAACCAATCCCTCCAGTAGTTTCAGAGAAGAAGATTTTTAAAAGTGAGCTAACGACGGACGGACAGACGGACGCCGGATGCCGGACGCAAAGTGATGGCAAAAGCTCAACCTGGCATAGCCAGGTGAGCTAAAAAATGAAATTTTTGAAATTCACCCCTTTTGGGCCCCATTTATCTCGTGAACAGTACATGCCATGTGAAATTCGTTGGCATACAGCAGATTGGAAATTTTCTAAGGAGTTTACTAAAAGAAACCCCATCAAAATCCGATAAATAATAAAGATTCTACAGTCAAATATGTGAAAACAACCAATTTAACCCCTTTTGGTCCCTTTTTAGATTTCTAAAATGGGTGGGGCCCGGAACATAAAATTATAGCCTGGGCTAAGGCATGTGCCAAGAAACATCATACTAAAATTTGAAAATGATCCGTTCACTGGAACCAAAGTTATGCTGTCCACAGACACAAAAATACCCAATTTTACCCCTTTTTGGACCCTTTTTCTGAAACCGGTAGGGCCACAAACCCAAAATTAAAACCCGGGATTCCCCTTATGCCAAGAAACCACATACTGAAATTTGAAGATGATCCGTCCACTAGAAACAAAGTTATGCTGGATACAGACGCCGACGTGAACGACTGCGCCATACCATAATACGACCGCAAAATTTTTGCGGTCATATAAAAAGAAATAAAGCTCTTTCCTATTAAAAGTTCTAGAGTATCTACTTGAAACATATCCAAGGCCATAAAAAATGATTTATTGGTTCACAGGCCCTCCCTCATCTAGTTAGAGGCTTGAAAAAGCTCTTCATTGACCCTATTTTTTTTTATTCCAATAAAATAAAAACAAAAAAATCACCTCCCTCACTGCCTCATCTATTTTTTGGCAAATAAAAACATAAAAAAAATCACCTCCCTCCCTCATCATTTGAAATGAAAAATTGCCTCAGAACCAATTAATTAATTTTGTATGGCCCAAGTACAAAGATTCTATATTTGTAGTATTAACTGTGAAAAATTCTTACCAAACTTTTTTAGTTTCAGGATCTTTCTGTGCTGCCCATACTTTAGATGAATAAATAGCCTCACCATTCACTGACAGCCATTTTCCCATCTGACTTAATCTCTCTGTGTAAACTGTATTTATTGTCCCATCATGTGCTGGACCAATATTTATCAAAATATTTCCTCCAAAACTGCAAAATATATATCACACATGTCAGAAAGAATTAAAAATATTTTTGCAATGCATGAAGATAAATACCCCAGTATTGTCAGGTGATGGACCAAATTTTCTCCTTTAATGAAAGATAATTGAAGCTTTACATCTAAACAATACCTATTGTATAAATGTGTATAGATCTGCCTTTGGGCATTCTATTGTCAATCAACTCTTGATTAAAGCATCTAGGAAAAAATGGATGATGGGGGCATAAAAACTAGAAACTAGAAAATGTGTCTTCAACGCATAGATGCCCAACAATCATACACTAAGCGACACTTTAACTATGTCGGGCATAAAACTTAATTCCTGATACAAGAATACATCCTTAATTAATTAGCTAAGAGCTATTCAAGATGATTATTTAATAATGTGTAATTGCTACATATCACATGAAATGAAATAAATCCACAGTTTGGCTGATGATTCAAAAGAAAAATTAATGATATTACAAACATGTATAACTATGAGCTGTAGCCAAAGCAATGAAATTGTCATGAAAAAATTCATAAACTTTTGACTTACCTTTTAAATTATAGAAAACCATTGATGTTGTCTTGTTAATTATGAATGCAATTCGTAATTGAAGATTATTTAACCAAAAAAATAAAGGGCTACGCCAAGTGCAGCATGATAAGACCGCAGCATGTCGACCACTGAAATTTGAACAAATGTAATTTAAAGTAAATGTGGACACAAAAAAAGGCTCGACACAGTAATTAGATGGACAAAATAAAGAGCTTAACACAGAAATTAGGTGGAGCTTATAGCTCGGAAAGGAAAAGAGTTATCAAAACTCTGATGGTTGAGCACCACGTTAATTTTTCATAAGGAATCCATTGCAAAAAACTGCATCAAAATAGGACAAAAATCAAAAAAATTAAATTTTTTGAGATTCACCCCTTTAGGGCCCCATTTATCTCAAGAACAGTATATGCAGCCTGAAATCTATTTACATACAACAGATTGGAAATTTCCTCAAGAGCACACTGAAAGAAACCTCATCAAAATCTGATAAAAAATAAATATTTTACAGCCAAATATATGAAAACACCAAATTTAGCCCTTTTTGGGCCCCTTTTTTAGAAACGGGCAGGGCCACAATTACCAAAACAATTCAGAGTCTTTCTTTTGTGCCAAGGAACATTGTGTTATAATTTCATAAGGATTGATCAACTAGAACTAAAGTTATTGACCAAAAATAAAAGTGTCTATGGACAACAATGCCGACAACAACAACAACGACGATGACAGCACCATACCACTATACAACCTGAAATTTTTTGTGGTCATATAAAAAATAAAAAGCCAAATAAGAAAACAAGAGAAAAGCTGTCAATGTGACAGCAAACCAGGTTTTCTTTTACATGGACAGTATATCTTATACATGGGTTGACCCTGAATATTTGAAATTTTGATTTTTATAATAAAAACTTTCTGTCTTGAAAACTGTAGAAGATTTGCTCCAGACAAATGGGGTACTCTGTTGACAGACATTTGATATAAAATGACTAAGTTCAACAACTGATTTTTTTGCATAAAATATCAAAAATCGAGATAAAAAACCCTGCACACCTTTGATGTATGTACAACTGATCTTCAAAATAAAAACTTGCTGTCTCTAATACTATAGGAAATTTATTCCGGACAAAAGGGGTACCCTATTTTTAAAAATTTAACGTAAAAATGACTATTAAAAAAGTTCAACAATTAATATCTTTAAACATTAATGATCAAAAATCAAAATCAAAGTACCATGCACACCTTTGATATATGTACAACTGATCTTTAAAATAAAAACTTCCTATGTCTTATACTGTAGGAGATTTACTCTGGACAAATGATGTACTTATTTGGCAGATACCCGCCCGCTGCCCGCCCACTCAATGCCTGCCCGCCATTTTTATCAATTTAATAACAAAATTTTTCCGATGGAAATCCCAGTTAAAAACCTAGTGTCTTGCCCGCTAACTCCACTGTCATTCTTATTCTGCATATATTAAGATGTGGTTGCTAAGTAGAATTCCAAGAAACAACTGCTCTTTGACAGTTTCAGGAAATTTACCAAAATTGGAATACAAAAGTTATGAAATATAACCATTGAAAATATTCTTTTTGACTAAAATTCATCAAACACATGGTTGCAAACAAGAATTCCTAAAAATTACTTGTCTTTGAGAGTTTCAGGAAATTTACCAAAACTAGATACAGAAAACTGGCGTTTTTGGAAGTGCCCTGCAATTTCAATCCTGAAACTTGGGGCAAAACTCAATTTCAGGTAAGTGTGGATTCAAATTCTGTTTGACACACAAATGTGTTGATACAGTAATTTGCTGGATATAGTGATTTCTTGAAGTTTTACCAAACCCTATCATTTCTTAGCTAAAATCATTTAAGCCAATAAAAGTTAATAAATCTTATGATGAAAATTTGGTTAACAGTAAAAAGTCAAAGTATTTGTAAGCAGGAAGTGGACGTTTTACAAACTTGAAAACCGCGTATACAACTCATTATTTCCAAGCTTCAGACCAAATTTCAAATAATTCCCTCAAGTGGAAGTCAAGAAATCTATGACGGAAAAATTGATTTATAGTAAACAAGATGTGTTTGTGAAACACTACATATGCCCCCAGATTCCGATTTTACCCCTTTTTGACCCCTATGACCTTGACCTTTGACCTTTGACCTAATTTTTTTTTGCATATTTATGTTCCTCTTGACTAGACCTATACACTTGCCAAGTATCAAAAGTTTACCTTATATAGTTCAAAAGTTATAGCCAAGGTTAAAGTTTCGGACAAACAGACAGACAGACAGACAGGAAAAAAACAATATGCCCCCCGATCCTCGATCTGGGGGCATAAAAATCAAAGTATCGGCAAACAGGAAGTGGGCAACTGACAAACTTGAAAATTGCTTACACAATGCAACTCATCATTTCCAAGCTTCAGAACAAATTTCAAATCATTCCCTCAAGTGAAAGCTAAGAAATCTTTGACGGAAAATTTGGTTTATAGTAAAAATCAAAGTATTGCCAAACAGGAAGTGGATGTCCAACAAACTTGAAAATTGCTTACACAATACAACTCATCATTTTCAAACTTCAGACCAAAATTCAAATTATTCCGTCCAGTAGAAGCCAAGAAATCTGACAGAAAATTTGATTTATAGTAAAAAATCAAAGTGTCGGCAAACAGGAAGTGGATGTCTGACAAACTTGAAAATTGCTTACACAATACAACTCATCATTTCCAACCTTCAGACCAAATTTCAAATCATTCCCTGAAGTAGGAGCCAAGATATCTGTGACGGCAAATTTTATTTCTAGTAAAAAAATCACAAAGTATCGGCAAACAGGAAGTGGATGTCCCACAAACTTGAAAATTGCTTACACAATACAACTCATCATTTCCAAGCTTCAGACCAAATTTCAAATCATTCCCTTCAGTAGAAGCCAAGAAATCTTTGACGGAAATTTGGTGTATAGTCAAAAATCAAAGTATCGGTAAACAGGAAGTGGATGTCCAACAAACTTGAAAATTGCTTACACAATACAACTCATCATTTTAAAGCGTCAGACCAAATTTCAAATCATTCCCTTCTGTAGAAAGCAAGAAATCTTTGACGGAAAATTTGGTTTTTAGTCAAAAATCAAAGTATCGGTAAACAGGAAGTGGATATCCGACAAACTTGAAAATTGCTTACACAATACAATTCATCATTTCCAAGCTTCAGACCAAATTTCAAATCATTCCCTTCAGTTGAAGCAAAGAAATCTGTGACGAAAATTTGGTTTTTAGTAAAAAATCAGAGTATCGGCAAACAGGAAGTGGGCGCCCGACAAACTTGAAAATTGCTTACACAATAAAACTCATCATTCCCAAGCTTCAGACCAAATTTCAAATCATTCCCACATATACAAGCCAAGAAATCTGTGACGGAAAAAAATTGTTGACGGACAGACGGACAGACAGATGGACAAAGTGAAAACTATAGGGCGACCGCATCTCGATGCGGGGCCCTAAAAAGTAAAATTGAGGTAAGTGTGGATTTACATTCTGTTTGACACACAAATGTGTTGATACAGTAATTTGCTGGATACAGTGATTTCTTGAAGTTTTACCAAAACATGTCATTTCAAAAAGTCAAAGTATCAGCAAACAGGAAGTGGATGATCGACAAATTTGAAAATTGCTTACACAATACAACTCATCATTTCTAAGCTTCAAACTAAATTTCAATTCATTCCCTTCAGTAGAAGCCAAGAAATCTTTGACGGAAAATTTGGTTTATTGTAAAAAATCAAAGTATCGGTAAACAGTAAGTGGATGTCCGACAAACTTGAAAATTGCTTACACAATACAACTCATCATTTCAAAGCTTCAGACCAAATTTCAAATCATTCCCTTTAGTAGAAGCCAAGAAATCTTTGACAGAAAATTTAGTGTATAGTCAAAAACCAAAGTATCGGTAAACAGGAAGTGGATGTCTGACAAACTTTAAATTGCTTACACAATACAACTCATAATTTCAAAGCTTCAGACCAAATTTCAAATCATTCCCTTCGGTAGAAGCCAAGAAATCTTTGACGGAAAATTTGGTGTATAGTCAAAAATCAAAGTATCGGTAAACAGGAAGTGGATATCCCACAAACTTGAAAATTGCTTACACAATACAACTCATCATTTTCAAGCTTCAGACCAAATTTCAAATCATTCCCACATATACAAGCCAAGAAATCTAAGACGGAAAAAATTGTTGACGGACAGACGGACAGACGGATAGACAGACAGATGGACAGACAGACGGACAAAGTGAAAACTATAGGGCGACCGCATCTTGATGCGGGGCCCTAATGAAAAGGACCTTCCATACATCATTCCTGTATAATTTAATTGAATTTGCTTCAGTGGTTTAAGCGGAGTTGATGAAAATGATGTTTTTCCCATAGGGTCCAATGTTAAATACAAGTTCCATGCTGGCAGCCATGTTTTGTTGGATCAGAATGAAATGAGCAATCTTTGTAAAGGACCTTCCATACATCATTCCTGTAAAGTTCAGTTGAATTTGCATCAGGGGTTCAGAGGAGTTGATGAAAATGATGTTTTCCCATAGGGTCCAATGTTAAATATAAGTTCCGTGCTGGTGGCCATGTTTTTGTCGAATCAGAATATACTGAGCAATCTTTGTGAAGTACCTTCATTATCTCATTCCTGTAAAGTTTGGTTGAATTTGCTTAAGTTGTTTCAGAGGAGTTGATGAAAATGATGTTTTCCCATAGGGTCCAATGTTAAATATAAGTTCCCTGCTGGCGGCCATGATTTTCGTCAGATCAGAATGGAATGAGCAATCTTTGTAAAGGACCTTCCATACATCATTCCTGTAAAGTTTGGTTGAATTTGCTTGAGTTGTTTCAGAGGAGTTGATAAAAATGACGAATTTCCCATAGGGTCCAATGTTAAATATAAGTTCTGCGCTGGCAGCCATGTTATTTGTATGATCGGAACGCAATGAGCAAACTTTGTAAAAGACCTTTAGCTAAATCATTCCTGTATAGTTTACTTGAATTTAATTCAGTGATTTAAGAGGAGTTGATCAAATGATGTTTTTCCCATAGTGTCCAATGTTAAATATAAGTTCGGCGCTGGTAGCCATGTTTTTGTACGATTCAAATGACATGAGCGATCTTTGTAAAGGACCTTCCGATTTGTCATTTGTCATTCCTGTAAAATTTGGTTGAATTTGTTTCAGTGGTTTCAGGAGTTTATAAAATTATGTTTTCCCTTAGGGTCCAATGTTAAATATAAGTTCTGTGCTGGTGGAATTTTTTTTTGTCGGATTGGAACAAATTGAGCAATCTTTGTGAAGGACCTTCCATACATCGTTCCTGTAAAGTTTGGTTGAATTTGCTTCAGTGGTTTCAGAGGAGTTGATAAAAATGACATTTTTCCCTTAGGGTCCAATGTTAAATATAAGTTCCACGTCGGCGGCCATGTTTTTTGTCAGATCAGAACGAAATGAGCAATCTTTGTAAAGGACCTTCCATACCTCATCCTGTAAAGTTTGGTTGAGTTTGCTTAAGTGGTTTCAGAGGAGTTGATGAAAATGACGTTTTTCACATAGGGTCCAATGTTAAATAAGTTCTGCACTGGCGGCCATTTTTTTTTGTCAGATGTGAATGAAATGAGCAATCTTTGTAAAGGACCTTCCATACATCATTCCTGTAAGTTTGGTTGAATTTGCTTCAGTGGTTTCAGAGGAGTTGATGAAAATGTGAAAAGTTTACAGACGGACAGACGGCAGACGCCAAGTGATGGCAATAGCTCACAATGACTGTTTGGGTCAGGTGAGCTAAAAAGCTTATTGTGCATCTTTGGACTATATACAACAATTCTACATCAAAATTAAAGTCCTAATTCTCAATTTTGTTTCAACATTGTTGATATATGGACCTAAATAGAAAATGTAGCCAAATTCATTGAAGTGGAACATATAGGTCAAGGTGACATAATTCTGCTATGGATGATGGTTACTACTAAAGATGTAACCATTTACAAATAATCATCAGTCTATGGCATGTAGGTGCTTAGATATGGTGCAAGCAAAAAATCCAACTAATGGAAAAATACGGCAAATTGAAATTATTTTTTCAAAAAATAAACTTGGGATACAATAATGAAGTTGTACTGAATATTGTGTCAAAATTTTATTGATATTTAATATGGTTTAAGAAAGTTATTGAAGTTCAAAAAAAGTTTAACATTTGGGTTAACCAAATGTAAACGACACATACCATGCTGACAGAAACTATGATCCCTGTGTCTTGCCTTCTTGACATTCATCGCAGGCGAGACAAAAAATGAGACATGCTTGTTGTAACTTGTGACATGTCATCCTATATGCATGTGTACCTACAAAATCGTCCTTACCTGATAGTATTAAATATTGTTTCCAACAATTCTTCAATTGTAAAATAATCACTGAGAACTGCTTCCCTTCGAAATCCCCATGATTTTTTGTCAATGGTCATACAATTCTCCCATTTTCTCTTTTGTAATGCACCTACAGTATATAAGGATAAATGAATAAATATTTATCTCATCCAATGAAATACAATATTAAATGAAAAGTCTGCACATTGTTTAAGTAATCATGTTAAAAATATATTTTCTGTAAACACGGTGGAATCTATATTTACCGGGTACATCTGTACATTTCCTGAATCAATAAATAATATTTTTAAGTCTACAGAATCTTAATTTGTAAGAGCAGTATATCATCAAAGATTGTGAATAATAATCTCAGAATTGTGTTCTCTTATTACAATTCTACTTTCAGTATGATATCTAAACACAGTACAAATACAATTCCCAAATACAAATGTATCCATGATGTATGTCTATTTTGAGGATGTAATTGTCATTGTTAAATATAAAGTTTTAAGGAAACAATACAGCACTTTCTTAAGTTTTTTTTTTTCTAGAATTCACTTTTTTGTCTTATAGTTTATATTGCCAAACTGTTGTGGTTATTTTTGGTTCAGTCATCTCAGATAAAATTTATCCTTACTTTAAAATGCTAATTGGTAGCTCCATCAGACACTTGATGTGCATCTTTAAAATCATGATACTTTTTACAAATCTAAGGCCTTATCAAGTTAATTTGTAGATTCTCATCCACCTGTAACAAAAAATCTAGGGTGGGTGGGAGGATTTTATTTTATATTTTTTACTGATTTTCACTAAAATTTATAGGAATTTAAAGAAAATTTATGAATAATTGAAAATAAAAAAAAAATTGAGCTTAGAAAAAATGGGGCGGGTGGGGATGAGAATCGATTAATAAATTTGATGTGGCCTAACCTGGATTGTATCTGTCGCTGCATCCTAGAAATCCTCCATGTTTACATCGTACACTACGACCCCATCTGTCATTGGTTACTACAGTGTCTTTTACTGGGCTATAAAATAATTTATGACAATATGAAAATTGAAAATGTAAATTGCAAAATCCTGCTTCAATTCTTTTTTAACCAAACAGCCTTTTTTGTGTACAGGAAAATCATAAAAGCTAAAAGCTAAAAAATTATCAAGCTGCTTTAAATTTGTAAACTAATGCATTCATGATAAGCACCTCGAAAATTTAACCAAAAAATTACAACTGTAATAATTTAAAGTGATCTTAAATTAAAAAGTTTAAATGTTAGCAATTAAAAACAATTCACTGGTCTATGTCTTTTCAGGTGGACAATTTGTCCCAAAACGTATCAAACAACCAAGTAGTCAATACTTCAGTGCTGGTTTGAAAACAGTTTGTTTTAATTTGCCTCTGAACTTTTAACAAAATTTGTTTAAGACTAAGAAGTGTCTCTCGCTTGCATTTCTTGTAAAGTTCTGTCCTTAGCTGGTTTTGGCTTTCCCTTCACAGAAGTTGGAGCAACAAGATCCGCCATTGATTCAAAATATTCTCATGCCATAGCAGCAAAATTTGATGATCATCATTTCAAAACCACGAGGTGAATATCACATGGGCCGGTAACATACAATGTTTTAATTGTCTGCGCCATGACTATACATAGTGAGGGCGAGGACAATCAAAACATCGTATGTTACTGGCTCCTGTGGTAAATATTCAAGAAATGATTTCTGAGGAGATTCATCCATTTTACTATATGACCTTAATTCAAAATGCTAAAAAAGTCCTGCAGCAGGGGACAACAAAGAACCAGACTTAGCTATAAAACCAAACCTTCAGTACAAAATAGGTTCCCTTTAAGAAGTAACATTACAACTTTGCTTTGATAAATAATATTATTTTGAACTTATCTGAAAGGTTAATAAACCTTTGTCACAGTACCTCTCATTATACAGCCAAGCAATAAATTCTGTCGAGTTCCAGTATGTGTCTTCTGCTTCCCATTCTCCATCAGACCAAATCACATCTGGTTTGTATATGTTTATAAGTTCATATAATTCTGGCATGGTCTTCATCTATAAATACATGTTGCATGGTTGTGTAAGTAAAATATGTAAACTTAAAAACATAAAATTTAGGCCATACAAAATTAATTAATTGGTTCTCAGACCATTTTTTATTAGAAGTGATGAGGGAGGGAGGTGATTTTTTTTATCTTTTTATTTGCTTAAAGATAGATGAGGCAGTCTTTTACATTGTAAAACCACCAAAAATGTAGTGAGGGAGGTGATTTTTTCTTTTTATTTTATTGAAATGGCAAAAAATAGGGTTAATGAGGGGATTTTTTCAAGCCTCTAACTAGATGAGGGAGGGCCTGTGAACCAATAATTTTTTTTTCATGGCCTTATTTGCCAAACATGGTAAAGCTGAATAAAACCAAAATGTTTGAACTTTACTTGCAGTAAAATATAGCAAATTTAAGGAGTGATTTTTTTCATACAGGCACAAAAATGATGCAGTCTTCATAATATATATTTTGTCCCTTTTTTATATGTGTATGCTTTGAATCTATTACATTTATTCCCTATAGCATGCTTTTATTTTATAGCTCTGGTAGCCCTTAACCTGTTTTTCTACTTCTTTTTCAAAACAGTATAGATTTGTGTACATGTAATTAAGAAAATAGGTTCCACTTAAATGCCTTATGTCTAAATCAGTTGTAAAATGGTGATGTGTCTATCTCGAAAAACAAAATATGGACATCTTTCCATAGATCCCAACTTATTACTAGATTGACACATAAAGAATTTGACATTACTGGAATTTTCACTTAGAGTGTGAAGCAAGCCATGCTTACCTTTCCAAAACACCTGATGACACTCCTGGTTTTCAGTGGGAGTTCACAATGTTAGTGCTTTGGTTTTCTGTGTTGTCTTTTATATCCCACTGTTATATTTCAGCTTTGCTTTTGTTGAAAATGTTTGTGTTAGAGATTTGTCATTGTAATGGGATGAATATGGAAGAGTTTATTAGAAGTTTTTCAAACTTTCACCATGGTACCATTTTAGGGTTAGAGAAGTAACACATACCATGAATTTTCATTGATTTGTCTAAGGGCTATAAAAGACATTTAACAAAACAGCTTAAGAACAAATCTTTCAATACAATATATTTTTACAGTCTGTGTGATATAGAAGTTTTTCAAACTTTCACCATAGTACCGTTTTAGGGTTGGAGATGTAACACATACCATGAATTTTAATTGATTTTGTCTAAGGGCTATAAAAGACATTCAAAAAAAACCGCTAAAGAACAAATTTTTCAATACAATATATTTTTACAGTCTGTGTGATATAGAAGTTTTTCAAACCCTTTTAGGGTTAGAGAAGTAACACATACCATGAATTTTCACTGATTTTGTAAGACTTTAACATAACAGCTACAGTCTGTGTGATATGGGTGTCACATGTGGAGCAGGTCATGCTTCCCCTTCCAGAGCACCTGTCAGATGAAACTCCTGTTTTTTAGGGCTTCACACTATAAGTGCTTTGTTTTTTCTATTGTTTGCGTTATTTTCTGTTTGTTTTTGTCCGCATCATTGATATGTTCTTTGTCTGTACGTGACCTCTATTGCCATGTGTTCTTGAATTATGATTTTTGGTTGTTGCTTTGGTATTCATTTGTTGGTGTATTCCCACTGAATAAAATAGTCAATCCCGTCACCCTAAAAAGGTGCTTCTGTCCCTCATAGCTAGAAATAGCCATGTCACAGAATTAAGTAAAAAGGTTTCCTGTGATGTCATAAGGGACCAACTATTTAACCTGAAGGGGGGGGGGTTATGGTTTTTTTTTCTGGACAGAAAATTTTTTTTGCGCTTTGTGCGAAAAAATTTATTTATTTTTTCACGTGTATCAACAAAATATTTTTTTTCAAAATTAACATTATCTTTTCGGGCAAAAAGCCTCCTTCAGAAATTTTTTTTTCATCATTTTGGCAGCCAAAATATTTTTTTCACATAAAATCAGCTCCAAAATATTTTTTAGAAAAAAAACCATAGCCCCCCATCCCCCCTTCAAGTTAAATGGTCTGTCCCTAAATGTTTTTTTTTTTTTTTTTTCAGAAAGTACAGTCATTATTTTTGGAGCCACAGATAGGAACAGTTTTAAGAAATCACATTTATCTGATTGGAATCAAAGAGGTTATTATATTTGTTAAACAACAGTGAAAACAATATTTTGATGATCATGTTCCATGAAAAGGTATTTTTTTGGCAGAGTGATCAGTGAAAACAAGAGCTGTCGCCGAATGGCAGCCAAATATATCCCCTGCTCATTGAACCCTGAATCGATATGGTAAGCGCAAAATTAAGTTGGTGTGGACACAGTACAATTGTGGACACAATACAAGTATGGACACAATGATATAATCTTCAAGAAAGAAATTTTCACAAGGGTTCCAATGAAAATACTCTGTCTAAATCAGACAAATATAAAATTCCTCCTTTTTTCAGCCTATTTGACATTTTACACATCTACATATAGTGTTCTTCCTTTGTCTAAAGTTTCATCGAAATCATTCAAGTGGATTAAGAGGAGTTGTGCGTACAAGGCAACCCATACATAGGGAATCAATGAAAACTCAAAGTCGAATTATCTCCCCTTCCTGGTTACTGACAATAATTATATTCCTTCATGCACATCTCGATATAGTGTTCTTACTTTGTGTAAAGTTTCATTAAATTCCTTCAAGTGGTTTAAGAGAAGTTGCGCTTACAAGGTAACCCATACATGGGGAATCAACGAAAAGTCAAAGTCGGATTATCTCCCCTTCCTGGTTTCAGACAATAATTATATTCCTTCATGCACATCTCCATATAGTGTTCTTACTTTGTGTAACGTTTCATTAAATTCCTTCTAATGGTTTAAGAGGAGTTGCACTTACGAGGTAACCCATACATGGGGAATCAATGAAAAGTCAAAGTCCAATTATCTCCCCTTCCTGGTTTTGGACAATAATTATATTCCTTCATGCACATCTCCATAAAGTGTCCTTCCCTTGTGTAAAGTTTCATCAAAATCCTTCAAGTGGTTTAAGAGGAGTTGCGCTTACGAGGTAACCCATATATAGGGAATCAAAGAAAAGCCGAAGTCGAATTATCTCCCCTTCCTGGTTTCTGACAATAATTATATTCCTTCATGCACATCTCCATATAGTGTCCTTCCTTTGTGTAAAGTTTCATCAAAATCCTTCAAGTGGTTCAAGAGGAGTTGCGCTTACAAGAAGTGTGGACAGACGGACAGACGGACGGACAGACAGACAGACGGGGTGATTCCTTTATACCCCCCCAAACTTTGTTTGCGGGGGGTATAAAAATACCTAAAAATAGGTTTGATACATGATTTCTCTGATTTTTATATGAGAATCTAAAAATAACCAAAGTGTGATTCATGACAAATTTTGAAGAGTTATTTCATGCAAAGGGACCCTTAAGGACCCTCTACATTATTTCTTTATCACAAGTAACAACATACTGGCATGGAAAATTGAAAAGTAGTAGAATAGAATAGATAAAATACATACTCTGACAAAATACTGTGTTTTATAATCATTTCTTTTGTCTCGAAGATATAATGGATGAAACCATTCATAAAGGGAATGATACAATCCAAACTTCAAGTTTTTGTTACGAACTGCAGTTCCAAGTACACCTGCCAAAAGGAAAAGAATCAATTATGTCTGTTTAACTTTGTCATTTTTTGAATACATATAAAACATCTGAAACATGCAACTGAAAATTCTAAATGTATACACACCATGTAATAACAAACAAGAGGCTCTCAAGAGCCTGTATCGCTCACCTGGACCATGGTCAATACATAAATTCAAATAAACTTCTATGTTAAAGGGTCTCATTTTCAAACTATGTAAACAAACATTTATGTTATATGATCAAACTATTTTCCCTATTGCCTGACATCTTGGATAAGGATGGATCTGCAGGACACAATTTTAAAGAAAATTAAGTGTTGTGCCAAAGTTTTCCAATTGGCCAAATGGTTTTAAAGAAGAAGATCTTTGAATGTACGCCAATATTAAACTATGTTTCCCATTGGTAGCCAATTTGCATAAGGTGAAGACTTGAAGGACATCTGTTTTGAAGGGGACCATCTAAGATGCATTGTGATTAAAGTTTTATTCTAACTAGCAAAGTTGTTTCAGATAAAAAATTCTTTATGTGCTCTTTCCATACAGTCCAGTAATAAATTAAGTTCCCCGCAGATGGCCATGTTGGATGATATATAGGCACCAAAGTCTGAATACTTAGTAAGCACCTCATAGCATCATATATGCCATGTAGTAATCAAGTCCATCTGTGGTTCTCAAGGCTAATGTCATCACTTGATCATTTAAGGCTTTATTTAACAAAAACTTATTATGCAGGCTACTACTTGTTAATTCATGTCAGCAAAGCATACAGTATAGTGGCCAATTACTTACATGACAGACTAAATATCTTATATACAAAAATAATTGTAACATATAATAAGGTAAAGATTAAGAAAGTATTTTTGCAAAAAATAGTAAAAATTTGTACAAAAACACTGTTTTTGCTCTTAATTTTAAATAAAAATAATTGTTTTAACAAAGCTATAGCAGGGAATTTCTCTAAAGCTTAAAACAGAAAAGTTATCCAAAGAAGATTTGAACACAGAATTTAAAGGGAAATAACCAATAAACCATATGGCATTGAAAAAAAAAAAAAAAAAAAAAAAAAAAAAAAAAAAAAAAAAAAAAAAAAAAACTGGTGAAAATCCATCAATAACTCCTACACAGGCCTTTGGATTTTCTTCAAAATTTCAGTATGTAGATCTTGATATGCTGAACATTATTCCAATTTACACTTCACCTCTATCTGTTGCAGTTTTTGAAATAAAAAATAAAAAATGCATAAATTTTGAAAAATTCATGGAAAAAGGGCTATAACTCTAAGACGGATTTTTCAGATTTTCTTCATAATTGCAGAGCAGATAGATCTTGGCATTCTGAACCATTTTACTCCATGTCAGATTTTTGATATCTGCAACGGTTTCGAGTTATTTGCTAAAAACAGCAATTTACCCCTATGTTTTATTTTTAGTAACAGCGGCCATGTTGTTTGGCCCTCAGACTAACCGAACACATTTTTAAACTACATACCCTGGTGATGACCCAGGCCAAGTTTGGATTCAATTGGCCCAGTGGTTTCAGAGGAGAAGATTTTTAAAGAAAAGTTTATGATGGACGACGGACACCAAGTGATGGCAAAAGTTCACCCTGGCATAGCCAGATGAGCTAAAAATGGTACAGGTACCAGGACTGTAATTGCATATGAAGGGTGTGTGGTATAAGTTCATATAAGAAATAAACAACGCAAGGGTATGGAGTAAATGCACAAGAGACGTCTCTACAAATACATGATATATCCAAGTAAAGGAATAATGCTTTTATTGTTGTTCTTCATCTTGAAGTCATCATGAGGCCTTCAACAATGAGCTTTGCTCATACCTCATAGTAAGTTAAAGACAGCCCCTAGCACTGGTTTGAGCAGAATTTTTTGCTAAATGTCGAACAATGCTACATCTCGGTGCTTCTTTGAAAGATACTAATATCAGTAAGTCTGTGTATGCTAACAGTTCAGTGCTTTTTAATATACCTTTTTCTTTAATCAGATCAATCCTAGTAGCATTTTTTGGTGTATTTCCTTTACACTGATACACCATGTACTACATATGTAGCATATAGATTGCTGCGAAAGAATTACCATACAAATTCTGCACTTACAATACTTACAGACATGACATACACATGTATAAATAAAAGCATCTGATCCACTATAATTTTTTTCCTAATGATTTTTTTTGTAGTACTATGTTAACAATCCATTTAGAAAAGTGAATATTAGTTCCATTAAACGTAAATATTGTATTTCACTGGATATCTACTCTAGTTTATGCATGTATGTAATTTAAAATTATAATAAATAAGTCCTAGGCATGTTTATCATATCTAAAATAACATCATCAAAGTTGATCATATTGATACAGATCTAGCAATATACATGTACAATGCTTTGGAGTTGTTAAATGCAATTCTCTCATGATTTTTCTGTTGTTTTTTATGCTAGTCTGCTTTTTTATCCCCTCGCCCAACGAAGTTGGGGAGGGGATATAGCGTTTTACCTGTTCGTCCGTTTGTCCGTTCGAACTTAAGATCATATATCTTGTGAATAACAAGTCGTAGATGGACATTGTTTTGTCCATGGGTGCATCTTGAGGAGAACTTGAGGTTGATATATAGAATAGGTGGATTTGACCTACATTTCATGCATGAGCGACTCAGGTTAAAGTTTTTGTACAAGTTCAGATCTGGGATACTACAACTTGTAGAGGAATAATATTTTGTATGTAGATGCGTCTCATGAAGTTACAAAACTCCAGATAAAAATTAGGTCACTTTGACCTTCATTTCATGCATGAGTGACTTAGGTTAAAGTTTTTGTAAGAGTCCAGATCTGGGATACTACAACTTGTAGAGGAATAATATTTTGTATGTAGATGCGTCTTGTAAAGTTACGAAGCTCCAGATAAAAATTAGGTCACTTTGACCTACATTTCATGCATGAGTGACTTAGGTTAAAGTTTTTGTAAGAGTCCAGATATGGGATACTACAACTCGTAGAGGAATAATATTTTGTATATAGATGCGTCTGGGAAAGTAACGAAGCTCCAGGTAAAAATTAGGTCACTTTGACCTACATTTCATGCATGAGTGACTATGGTTAAAGTTTTTGTAAGAGTCTAGATCTGGGATACTACAAATCGTAGAAGAATAATATTTTGTATGTAGATGCGTCTTGTAAAGTAACGAAGCTCCAAATAAAAACTAGATGTTGTCGGAAACGACAGCTATCCCCGCACTCCCTGTTTGACACAGAAAACAGTTGTTATACACCCTTGGCATAATTTTTTCATTATCTTTGAAATAGACCTATTGATAGTCATTATTGTTACTAAAAGAATTCTAGGATATATGGTTGCTAAGTAGAATTCCAAAAAATAAGTGGTCTTTGAGACTTTCAGGAAATT
>MJUU01008958.1:33118-44286 GCA_002080025.1 Modiolus philippinarum
GACGGACGGACGGACGGACGGACGGACGGACAGACGGAGGGTATTACAATATCCCCGAACTTTCTTCGAAAGTGCGGGGATAATTAGGTCACTTTGACCTACATTTCATGCATGAGTGACTTAGGTTAAAGTTTTTGTAAGAGTTCAGATCCGAGATACCTCAACTTGTAAAGGAATAATATATTGTATGTAGAGGTGACTTGTAACGTTAGGAAGCTCCAGATGAAAATTGAGTCACTTTGACCTACATTTCATGCATGAGTGACATAGGTTAAAAGTTTGTGTTACAGCTTGGATTTTAGATACTACAACTTGTAGAAGAATAATATTTTGTATGTAGATGCATCTTGTAAAGTTACAAAGCTCCAGATAAAAATTAGGTCACTTTGACCTACATTTCATGCATCAGTGACTTAGGATAAAGTTTGTGTTACAGTCTGGATTTTAGATACTACAACTTGCAGAAGATTAATCTTTCATCAGTAGATGCATATATGCTTAAGGTATGAGGCTCCTGATTGAAATAAGGTCACAACATTTCTTGCATGACTGGCTCAGATTTAAGTAACTAGCCAGATCTTGAATAGTTCAACTTCATTGAGTGCTTATATTTCTAGACAAACATTCAATAAACGGGCGGGGGGATTAGCTGTCATTTCCGACTGCCCCTTCTCTTGTTATTTTTATATTTGTTTGCTTATGATGTTGAATTCTTAAAGGTGTAAAAAGTATATAAAATAATATAGTACCAAAGCATTGGCCATAAACACTTTCATGGAGAATTTTGTTTTCCTGGGCTTCTATGGCATTTATTTATATGCATGCACACACTGTCTGGCCCAAATTAATTTGGCTGGTTCCCCATGAAAAAATTACAGTATTTCTAGGTATAATTTAGGGGGAGATTGATATCAAAAATTAATACTTAAATCCAGCTTACAAATCTCATTTTTACAATCACAAACATCTATTCACTTGAAAGATCTAGCATGTCTAATGGCAAAATCTAAGAGAAATGAAATATATTAGAATCTGCCACACATGCAAACAATGTTCCCATTTATGAAGCTGCAAGACTGTCTGTTATTGTTGTGTGTAAAGTCATGAAAGTAACATTTGGTTACCTTAATTTGGACTACATACTTGAGATTTAAGAAACACAAAATACCTACAAGCCATTTCATGCATCAGTATTATATGATGTAAGAAATTCATTAATACATTTGTACAACAATTTGAAATTAAATTACACTAGAGATGTCAAATTATTAATCTCCTACTTAAATTATTAATTTTTAATAATTTGAGTAGGAGAATAATACTGACCCCCGAAGATTAAGACTGACCCGCTAAGATTAATAATTGACCCTCTGAAATTAAGACTGACCCCCCAAGATTAATAATTGACCCTCTGAAATTAAGAGTGACCCACCAAGATTAATAATTTGACACTCCAAAATTATCCATCCTAAGAGGATAAGTATGTTTATCTCAGTGGGTCACTCTTAATTTCAGTGTGTCATTATTAACCTTGGCGGGTCAGTCTTAATCTTTGGGGTTCAGTATTATTCTCCTACTCAAATTATTAAAAGTTAATAATATGAGTAGGAGATTAATAATTTTACATCTCTAGTGTTAGACCAAGTAGAAACTACTTAGAACTTTGTTATTTGATCAGTGATATCAGAATAGAGTTGAACTTCTATGGCTAGAACTGATATAGCCTGAACAACGTTTGTGGCTCAAACCCTTTTTTTGCAGGTCCATTTGTTCATTCTGGAACATACTAGTAGTTCAACCTCGATAGCTCAAAATGTTTTCTTTGTCCCTTCAGTGTCTGAGCCATAAAAGTTTGACTGTTCTTACCGACAAGATCTCTACGTGGTCCTACATCCTTTGAATTCCAGCTATATGAATATTCAGATGGCCAATTAGTGTATCCTTCATGGTGCTTGGAGGTAAGAACAACGTATCTATAAAATAAAACATCTAGGTCATACATGCTACTATAGGCAATCAACCATTACAAAGTTTGCCTTGTTATGGAATGTGGTCACAGTAACCTAATTTGCCCTGGGGTGCAGAATTTTTGGCAATTAAGATAAAATACAGTAAATATGATCAAATGGTTATATATCATTCAGAAATTGAGTTAGGAAATCACTATCTAAAATACAATAATACATTAAATCAATATACTTCGTTCTGATCTGCAATAACTAAGACATGAACATGGACCTAAATTTTAATGTAAGTCAATCAAGCAGAAAATGTAGGTCAAAGCAACCTTTATTTGCCTCAATGCTGACCTACATATGTACATGTACTGCGAGGTTAAATGATGAGTTCGTTTTTTTTTTAAATCCTACTCTGTTTCCCAAAAAGTGCCTGTAGTGTTTGAAATTCTACACCATTTAAAAGCCAAAAAAAAAAACACAATTTCACAAATTCAATCAATAATGCGAGTTCAATATATAGACTTTAAAATGTCATGCAATTTTAATCTCAAAAAGAATGAGCTATTTTTATGCAATATAAATAGAAAGAGAAATGCATTTCAAAAGAGAATACCAATTTGTCATGTTTGCAGCTATAGCAACTCCTGTGCATGTGCCTGCTTGTTTTTCTCCATGTTAATTAATTTATAACCAGTTAACTGATTACATTTATACATGTCAGACATGTAGTAAACAGTATACAGTTATTTCATGTCTTTGAAGGAAACAGCAAAAACTATTGTCCTGAGGTGATGGAAATGACTTGTGAACTGTTGCCTAGAGGACAGAGGCCAAGGCAAAGTTTGCAAGTAATTTCCATCATCGAGGGACAATAGTTTTGCTATTTCCCGAAACAGGGCATGAAATAACTGTTTTATTAACTTATATAAACAATTAAAACATCTTCCCTATAGGTAAGATTTAAAGTGACATCACACTTCACATTTCTTTTGCACATGGAACAGTTTGTCCGGAAATCTGTAAACAGTTATCTGTAACATTAGAATTTTTATGATAATAGTTCAAAATGTTACATATGAAAAAATGCAACTACATATATAAGTTAATAATTTCTAATCTGTGTGTGTGCTAAGTGGACAAGATCTAGAAGATTACCAGTGCCATTACCATAATGATTGATAAGCAACATGTTATTTAGACTTACTTTGCCCCTGATTTAAAGAATATGTCCGCCCATTCATCCGGATTAAAAAATTCAGCAGTGAATTCTGGTGCAAAATCTGCATATGTAAAGTTAGATCTATAATTTTTCTTCATAAATCTTATTGTTTCCTTATGTAGTTTTGCTTTTTTCCCTTTCCAATTCCACCAGAACCATTCACTTCCAAAACTTGGAACTGAAAAGACACCCCAGTGAATGAAAATTCCGATCTTGGCTTCATCGTACCACTTTGGTAACGGTCTTTTGTCAAGAGACTCCCAGTTAGGCTCATAAGGTCCGTTATTTGTGTTTATGTTGGGATTTTTTGTATTTTGCTTTTGAGTCTCTATTGGGAGAAAATTTTGAGCAAGTTCAATAGGTTTTATTTCTTGAACTTTCACGTCATTTTTAGCAAAGTCAACAGGTGGACCTTCGTCGTATTGTGGGGCGTTCTGATATAATTTGTAAATTATGAAAATGCATAAGATTCCTGCAAAGGGCAAGAAAACCTTGTTGAATCTAGGAACCATGATTGTGATGCTTCGAATACCACAAGTACGCATACGTGTAGGGGAAAGAAACGATTGTTATTTGTAATGAAAAGGTTAAAATATGTAAAACGAATCTGCACCCATAACAAATTACCGAACAACGTGAAAAAAAAACAACCAAAGAGTGTCCTTTTTCTAATCGATAATGTAAGGTAATTTTTTAACTTAATATGCAATAAATAAAAAAGTGCGATAATTAATTTTCCAAACAATTCTTCTTTTTATTTTTTTTTATTTTTCACTAGCCAGGATTTTACAAAAAAAACCGTGACTACCATGCCACCGCATAGCAGAGGTTATTATAACATGCAGATTATAAAAAAATGGCTAATAAAGATAATGTATAACAAAAAGAATGTACAAAAAGAAAAACAAAACACACTACTATCTGTCACTCTTTCATACTCTCTTGCATACCTTTATGTTTGTAATAGTTGCATACTGTTGAAGAAAAGACATGTTTTATGTATAATATGGAGTTAATGAATATAAATTTAAAAGATATTATCAAATATCTCTTTAAAAGAGGCCCAAAATTTTTCACTAACAGACATTTTATCATTTTTAGCAGCAGTATATAGAGCTCTGCTGAATGATATTTCTTCAAAACACATTTTTCAATGCTATTTGGAATTTGATCTTTAAATTTACACTTGTATATATAGTTTTTGGCAACAATAATTAACAAATTCAAAAACAGACCATCTTCTTCACAGCTTAGGAAAAGTATGTTTTTTCTAACAGGAAATTTACATAAAACCTGTTTCTGTATTAAGTAAATATTACCCAAAATTGTATACTAGAGGACATTCAAAAAACAAATGCTCAATTGTTTCTTCTTGAGATTTACAAAAAGAACAGACATGTATCCTGACAACATCTTTTCAGTTTGACCAGTGATCTATTACACACCCAAGTATTTCTCCCTTTTATGAAATTTATCAACTGGCAAGTTGACTATATTTTCTAAAAGACTTTTATAAACAAATTATTCTTTTTTCATTTGATACAATTTTCCTATAAAAATCATCTTCCATAATAATGTTATCAAAATTTATAGTTGTACAGTTTTCCTTAATGTGACCATCTTTGAATACTTGGAATTTGTGATAAAAGAGAATAATATTTTATTAAGTTCCCTATATATTTGACTTTTCTTTTATTTGATCATAAGAGTAGAAATCTTTTGTCTCTCTATCAAATATATCTGCTAGGTACTGAATAATATATTTTTTCCAATTCATATAATATTAGTTATTCTTCTTTTGGTACAAAATTGAGAATATCGAGTGATATTGATACCAACAGAAAAACATCTCTCCAAAATGGATTCGACAATTTGTTTGATATTTCTTGAGTTTCTCTTTTTGAATCTAAAAGCACGCTCTTTTCTATAATTTTCAAGTAATAAAATACGATTCTTTGCCAATCACCAGTTTCGTTTTACCCAAGTTACTTTTAAGTACAGATTAAAAGATGCAATGTGGATCATTTTTAAACCTCCCTGTCATAATGTTATAACGTTTTATCCTATCTGATTTACCATTCCAAATAAAATTGAAAAAAGTGTATGTATTTCCTGTAGTTTAAGTTGTGAAATATTTAGAAAAGCTGTAAATAAATGAACTAACTTTGGTAACCCCAAATTTTTAATTACAGTAATCTTACCAAGGATGCTGCCAACTTTTCAAAATTGAAGACAATTCTTTGATTTTTTTTTCGTGAAGTTAATATCAAGTATACTGCGTAAATCTAGAGAAAAATCTATACCCAATAATCTAAAATTAGAAGATGTTCAATTAAGTTTATGTTTTGGGCAAAGAATAAAGTCTGAATACTTCATATTTCCTATGCGCATAGCTTTAGTTTTGGAAGTGTTCATCCAGATATCTTATAGAAAGATTCAAAACAAAGTAGTTGAAGACTCTTTTAATGACAATTCACTTCCATCTAATACCAGAAACGTATCATCAGCATATTGACTCACCAATGATTCAGTTAACAGATTTCCCCAAAAATTCTTAGAAAAAATATATACAAAGTACATTAAGAAAGTAATCAATGCATTTTACATTGAACATTGCCCGGTGTATCATCAGCTTTTTCTAGTCATGTGTATGTGATGTATCACGATATAAAAATAGATAAATAATTAAAAAAATAAAGTGTGGAAAAATGTTCAAAATTCTCAAAATTCCCTGTTTGGGAAAAATCATGCAGAATTTACGAAAAATTTGGCAAAAATAGCATAAAGCAAGATAATAAAATATCCTGTTGTACACCGTCTCTAACATTAAATATTTTGTCTTTTTCATCAAGATAACAGTTGCATCATAGTGCTGTCAATTCATTATTGATATCTCTCAGACATACTAGTAACTTAAAAATTCCTTTCGATTATAACTTCTTTAAAGCTCACTCGGTTATAACCATGATGATCCTTTGATATTACTTGGAGTCCGTCGTCTATCTGTCCGCTGTAAACTTGAAATCTATTATTATCTCTTCTGAAACTACGGCAGTAGAATACAGAGACATGGTAGTTACAAAAATCAAAGTCAAGACACATCTCAGAAAAACAGTGACATTAGATACTCAATTGGCCCTGAACCTGATAGGCAGATTGAAACCAGACTTGTTCATAGAAATAGTCCATGGTTGGTCCTATTCAAAATTTGCATTGGTCAAATTAATGTGGAGAGGATAAAAGATAAAAGAAAACACTTACAATGGCCGAAAATTACAATCACATGCAACATTCTACAATAGAAATGCACAAGAAAAACAATAAAAAGACAACAGACAGACGTAGACAACGATAGTAACTCGAAATAGGCGGACTTAGCTACTGACACTTACTAGCAAGAGCCATTGGTAGGGTTAAACCGGTTTGTAGGTAGCCAAAGCTCCCCTTTCACTATCCAGTTCCCTTTAATAAACATACAAGTAAAACCTACAACAGGTAGACTAGTAACTCCAAATCCACAATCTTGAGAAGAAAAGACAAAACGTAATTTAGAACGATGGGCCAAGGAGTGTTCGCTACTAAACTGCCGGCTAGCTCAAGTAGACTAGACTGCCGTGGCACTACGAGAAGAAATATCAAATTCAAAAGTTGGTAAAGAATCATCATGGATTTCAGTAGACATCGACAGTATCAGTGAGAGGTCAGTATATTTTACGAAAGGATATGGGGTAAATAAACATGAGATGCACATATGTTTACTCCAACTGCAATAATTTTAATGAGCTGTATGGCAATGGACCGATTCAGAAATGAAACGGCATTATGGGATTGTCATTGTTCTGAACGTTCTTGATTGGTCAAAACGTATTTTACGAGTACGCCGAGCTTGCGCAACGTCATTTACGAGGACGGAAGTTGAATTTCTGAATCGGTCCATTTGGGAAATTAATTCCTCATCGGCAGCACTAGAACCCAAACCAGGGAAATCTAAATTTTCAAAAAAATGTTTAATATGTATAAAACCAAACGAAGTCCGAAAATATTCAGTAATATCAAATATAGCTAAGGACAAAACTACGATGGAGGGAGTTAAGCCTTTGGTTTTAGAATTAACATAATTTAGATATTAGTAATTGAAAAAAGTGTACACATGAGATATTATCTCATGTACAAGTACACCATATATACTAGTACCTGTAAAAAATTTTGTGCAACCTCATCCAAGATGTTCACTATAGGGGAACATCGTTTTACAATGGACCCTGTGCGAAAACGAATTGTAAAGATATTCTTCTCTGACACTTCAAATCCGAATAAACTAAAGCTTAGTCGCAACGGTCTTTAGATAGTATAGTACAAAAAGATATCAGCGAAGTTCTGACTCCATCCAAGATACAAACTAGTGGAGAACATAGTTTAAAACTGTACCCTGTGGGTAAACCGTTAAGAGACCTTTTTAAAACTACTGTGTATGGCAGCCCTAGAGCAGGTGAGCGATACAAGCTCTTGCGGGTCTCTTGACCATATATTAAGTTTGCATAAATGCTGCACGTCTGAGGTATTCTATTAGATAATTTTTAATCTGAATATACTTTTTTCTGAAATAATTCATAATAACAGATTTTTAACGTATCCATTTTTCCAAATTTCTCCTGTCTTATTTGAAAAAAATTCCTATACATGTATTTGACGATTTAATATACAGTATTGTTTATTTTCTGTAAATAACAAAATACCGAAGTTACTGTTAATCTAATTTCTGCATATGCGCATTTCGATAACTTATGTCTCTATACAGTGCAGATAAATTCAAAACATTTGGAAGAGTAAACAGAGAACAGAGAACAAATTACCAATATATATGATTTAAATAGGAAAGCCAAAATCAGCTAAGAACAGAGCTATGCAAGAGGTGTTGCTCCTTGGTTTTGAACAAAAGTTTGTTAATTTTAGATATTGCAAGTTTCCAAATAAAATCGTTTTTGGGCCAAAACAAAAGTACTGGCTACTGGTTTGGTAAATGTAAATGGGAATTGTAGTGCAGTATTTTTGTGTTATTGTAAAAGTACATGCATACATATTTAAAAAATGTACCAGTCTGTCATCTCGAATGAAACATTCATACGAAATACCTTCTTATTAAGAATGGATGAGTGATCTCCAAAATGTGCTTTTAAGAAAAAAGAAATAGAATTTAAGCAGAATCACCCATACCTTGTTCTTGCATATAAATGCAAAATAAATATTTATAAAAATAATTTCACGTTTTTTCCTCAATTTCAGGATAACCTTCATCTTATATACCCAAATATGAATCCGAAATAAAGAGGCAATTGATGCGAAATCACCAGCGTCATACCTGGACTAAACCTCTATATTGGCGACTCAGCACGTCTGAAACAAAACTGTGTGACAAACGTGATGATTTCGACTTTCCAATAATGAACATCCAGTTTCTGAACATTAATAGTTCGACATCACGGGCATATTGTGTTTACATTTCACAGATCATCCATTGCTATTTTCGTGCATTCAGTTTGTACAGCGACTTTGTCAACAGAGAGAATTATTGTTTAAAAACCTTGCACACCAAGGTAATATTGTGTTGCAATTGTCACAACATGAAGATTTACGGCCATAACCATGATTTGATATATCGTTTTAATGTTTCTGTTATATGAGAAAAGACATCTTTGATTAGATCCAGAGTTTATCATCGAACTGACTGACACCAACTATGACAGAACCGGACTTGAAAATTGGCAGTGTGAGGGATGCCATGGAGCAGATCATGCTTACCTTTTCGGAGCACCTAATGATACCTCAGTTTTTGTAGTAGTTCAAACGGCTAGTGCTTTAGTTTTGTGGCGTTCTTGCGTGTTTTTGTTTATTTGCTTTGTCATTGTAAGGTTTTCTTCATTTGTGTTTAATATTAATTGCAATGTTTTTTATTGTTCATTTTAGATTGTCTCCTTTCTTACTTTTTGTTTCGGTATTTTTTTGCCGTTGTATTCATGATATTACAATGACAAGTGGAGGTAATGATATATGAAGTGACCGCTATTTGTCACAACGTGTATCGCTGGTAAATTTAAAGAAAATACTCTCAGGTTAGAGATTATCATGACGGGGGATTCGTATTAAAATATGATTAAATATAATATGGAGTCCACTACTGCATGGATGGTTAGACTGCCCCTTAAATTAATTACAGTATTAGTTTGAGCTCTTCTTTTTTCTTCTTCAAGTCTGTGTTCGGATTACAGAAATCGCCACTAATTACCACCAAAATGCCACATCATTAGAGAAGTGATTAATGTTTTTAGCGAATAATAGTGTCTCTCGAAATAAAAACTCGGAATCTTGTGTATTGTCTTTGATAACACGAAAAAGTAACCTGTATTTTGAGGTATTTGCCTTTTCCTTTTTTGGTGTATATATATACTTCATTTTTGAGCGGGATATATCTATAATCTCGTATAGAATATTTGCAGGAGGCTTACCCAGTTTCCCTTGTACTTATATAATATTGATTTGAATTGTCTTAACAATATAATTTTCGTTGACCGAACATTGAGAAGTACCGTCTCATTGTATAGAGCTTGTATTGTTGACGTCGTACGTCAGTAACGTTAACGTTAGTAGTTGTTGATTAAATAGTTGGACTGTGCAGCAGTATTTCTATCTTGTTCCGTCATATATACGTCTATCTACGATATTTTTGATGCCGTGACCACCATGGAGAAATCAAAAGCACTTCGAGGCGGCCAAAGAGGAGCGATTTCAAAATTAATTCACAGAACGGATGAGAAAATTTCTAGTGACTCTATCAACAACCAGGAACTATCGGCAATAATTGATTCTTTGGAGAAAAAGCAAGGTGTTTTACAAACTTTGGATGATCAGATTCTTGACTTAACAGAAGCGGAAAGTGTTGCACAAGAAATTTCAGAAACTGATGACTATAATTTGCAGTTGGAAATAACAATTCGTCGTTTTAGAGATATTTATAGTTCACAGACAAAAACAGAGACAGGAACACAGTCAGTGGAAATGGTGAGCGTCCCGCATAACACACAACCCGCCTATTCGTATATTTCATCTGCTCCATTTGATCAAAACCAAAACACTAACCCCTGTCCAACACAGCCGTTTACCGGGAATGTACATGTATCAGACACCCCACCTATGAGACCTCCGCCCTATGAGCCCCTACGCAACATAGATTCTATCACAAACTACCTACTTTAGATCTACCCACATTTTCCGGAAATGCGCTACTTTGGCAAACATTTTAGGAGTCGTTTGAATACACAGTACATTCTAACCCAGCTTTGACAAACATACAGAAGTTTACGTATCTGAAAACACAACTGAGAAATTATAAGCAACCACGCTCGGAAGTTTACACAAAGAAATGCATATTTTGTGAAGATACACATCCATCAACAGAATGTACCAAGGTTAGAAATGTCGAAAATCGCTACGCAATTGTGAAAGAAAAACGTCTATGTTATAATTGTCTCGGTAAACATAAAGCTTCCGAGTGCAGATCTCACTTTAAATGCAGAAAATGTAACCAAAAACACCACACAAGTTTGTGTAACAAAGAAAATAGCACAATTAATACACAGAGTACCAAAGCGAGACCCACTGTATCATGTACGACTAACAGGGAAATGGGAATGTCTGCACTTCACTCGTCATCGCCGCCAGTTCAAACAAACACAGAAGTCCTGTTAAAAACAGCCATTGCCCCAGTTTGGTATGAAGATTGTAACATGTCTGCTAACATTCTATTGGACGAAGGATCACGGAAGTCTTTTATATCGGAAGATATAGCTAACAAGTTAGGTATTGTACCAAATGGAACTGCTACAATTAATTTAGCTACATTCGGAGACACAACGCGAAATGTTAGACATATGGATACAGCTAGAATACAGCTTGAAATGGAAGATGGTAGATTATTACCAATGGATGTACTTATC
>MJUU01008958.1:44852-123307 GCA_002080025.1 Modiolus philippinarum
TACCCAAAATAGCTGCCCCCCTTAGTAATGCCGCAAACTTTGAAGCCACAAAACTTCCATATTTGAAAGGGTTGAAATTAGCGCACCCCGTGACAGAGGACGAGAAGTTCCAAATTTCTTTATTAATTGGTGCCGATTACTATTGGAAGATTGTACAGAATCGAGTTATTAGAGGTCGTGGTCCTACTGCAGTCAAGTCCAGGTTGGGATATTTACTTTCGGGTCCTATGGTGGATGTAACTACGACAAGCTGTCAGACGAGTACAGTAATGAATGTATTGATTAATCACAAAAGAGACGAGCAAAATTTAGAGCGCTTTTGGAACTTGGAATCAATGGGTGTATCTCCAACAGAGAATATAAAGGAAAAAACTACATTTTGTGAATCTTATCAGGAGTCGGAAATTAAGTACAAGGATAACCATTACTCTGCCAAATTACCATGGACTGATGAATGTCCAGAATTACCAACTAATAAGAACGTAGTTATGAGAAGAACAGAAAATGTCATACGGAAATTACAGAAAGATCCAGAGATGTTGAAAATGTACAGTAGTATAGGAAAAGTAGTAGGAAAGGCGTGGTTTCATTGAAAGGGTACCAGAAGAAGAGATCAATACTACAAAGCGAGTTCATTATATACCACATCATGCCGTGAAAAAGAATTCAGCTACCACTCCTATCCGTATAGTTTATGACTGTAGCTGCAAGGAGTCACAAAACAGCGCTAGTCTGAACGACTGTCTTATGTCCATTCCTCCAGATCTAATTGACCTTACTGGTATACTTGTTAGAATTCGTTTACACAAGTATGGGGTATCTACTGATATTGAAAAAAGCATTCTTACAAATAGGATTAGACCAAAACGACAGAGATGTTACCAGATTTTTCTGGTTAAGCGACCCAGAAGATGCAGATAGTCAATTGATTACTTACCGGTTTAAGGCTATTTTATTTGGTACCACATGCTCTCCATTTATTCTGAATGCTACTTTAATGAAACATTTGAAAATTAATCAATGTGAGACAGCTGATGTATTGAGGAGAGACTTATATGTAGACAATGTTTTGTCCAGCTTTTCTGATGAGAATGAATTGATGAATTTTTACAAAACATCTCGAACTCTACTTTCGAGCGGTGGTTTCAATTTACGGTCTTGGTGTTCAAATAACACCATGTTGCGTGATACTGCTACAGATTAAAACTGTCTGGATGGCGACAAACTCATCAAGGTGCTTGGATTACGCTGTAATGTAGACACTGATAAAATATCGTTCCAGAACAACCTACATATGTTTGACAATCTAAATGATGTTACAAAACGTGACATTTTACGCGAGTCATCGAAGATATATGACCAACTCGGAATGCTCAGTCCGATCACAGTGAGAGCAAAATTACTCATACAAACTCTATGGGAGCACAAATTTGAGTGGGACTCATGTTTGCCAAATGACATACAAGCAAAATGGAAATCAATTGAAACTGTTTTACAGGAAGCCGTAAAACTGGAGATACCAAGATATTATTTCAATGACAAAATGTCAGACACAGGACATAGCACAATTCATATTTTTACCGACGCAAGTCAGAGTGCTTAGGGGGCATGTGCGTATATTGTAAATGGAGACCGGTCAAGTTTGATGATGGCAAAAAATAGAGTTGCACCCCTGAAATCAGTAACACTTCCGAAATAAGAACTTACGGGGGCTGTATTAGGTTCACGATTAGCTTAACATTTATTGGAACATATCGGAAATATGGACCTTCATTTTTGGTGTGACTGCCAGATTGTGTTGAAATGGTTAAACACGAAAAAACCGCTGAAACTATTTGTTGCAAACCGTGTGAAGGAAATCAAGAAGTTAATTAGCACATTTACGTAGATATTTTGTCCAACAGATGCTAATCCGGCTCATCTATTAACTAGAGGCATCACAGCGAAGGAATTTACGAATAACGAATTGTGGCAACATGGACCTCAGTGGTTATCAAAGGAAAATGAATGGCCAACTTGGGATGGGAACATAGCAACAACAACGATTACATTGGTTGAACAGCAATACTAGGATGAGAACACCGAAAATAAAGGGGTTGATACATGTACAAATATGTCTTTGATTCAAAGAAGAGAAGAAGAATTAGGAGAAATTATCAACTTGGACAAATATAGCGATCTACAGAAATTACTCAGAGTGACTGCTTATATATTCAGATTTGTTTCAAACTGTCAAAAAGCCAGAGATCAGAGAAACTTCTCGCCACTCACAGTGACTGAAATTCAAGAAGCCAACCGTAAATGGGCAAAGTGTATTCAAACACCAGTCTTTAATGAGGAACTGATTTCGAACAGAAAATCGTCGATTTACAGACAACTGAAATTGTTCGTTGACAATAATAAACTTCTGCGTTGCGGGGGGGGGGAATAGATAATGCTGAAATTGGTGAAGATGCAAAATATCCGTGTTTACTGCCGACTAATCACAAGTTTACTAAACTGATAGTATACGATGCGCATAAACAGACACTACATGGTGGCGTGAACTCAACAATAACACATTTGAGGCAACACTACTGGATAACCAGAATTCGACAATGCGTCAGGAACATTTTACGTAAATGTACAATTTGCCGTCGAGTGATAGGACGAGCTTATCCGACACCTGATCCGCCGCCATTACCAAAGGACAGATTACAACAGGATGTGCCGTTTAAAGTAACAGGAGTCGATTTCGCTGGACCATTACATGTGAAAAATTCGAACAATACGAAATCAAAGGTTTGTATTTGTCTATTTACGTGTGCCTCTTCGAGAGCAGTGCATTTGGAAATCATCCCTAATTTGACGGAGGAGTCTTTTATTCTTGCATTTAGGAGATTCGCAAGTCGTCGACCGTTACCACAGACAATGATATCTGACAATGCAACAACATTCTGTGCAGCATCAAAGGAAGTCAAACATTTGACAAAATCAACATTTGTGCACGAACAGTTAAATCGACAAGGTACAACTTGGAAATTTATACCAAAACGCGCTCCTTGGTACGGAGGTTTTTGGGAACGTATGGTTGGGTTGACGAAAACTTGTATGAAAAAAGTACTTGGCAAGAACTGTGTTTCACTAGAAAGTCTACAAACTGTGCTAATCGAGATTGAAGCATTCTTAAATGACAGACCAATAACATATGTATCTACAGATATAAATGATCCTCAACCTTTAACTCCGTTGTATGGTCGTAGGATTACATTTGTTGTATGGTCGTAGGATTACATTTGTTGTATGATCGTAGGATTACATGTTTACCTTATTCGCGAGGAAATTCGGACAGTGAAAACGATTATTGCACATTTTCTCATGATGACTTTAACGATCGAGTTCTTGCAAATAATACTTTACTTCAACATTTCTGGCACAGATGGCTAAATGAATATCTTACTTCGTTGCGTGAATTTCATAGGAGAAATGGAAATAATATACAGAATATACAGATTGGTGACATTGTGCAAATTGATAATGATTCTCCGAGAATCTACTGGAAACTTGCAAAAATCGAGAAGTTAGTTCACGGAAATGATGGTTTAATTCGATCTGTGAAGTTGCGTACCAATACCGGAATTACAAACCGTCCGATTTCTAAGTGGTACCCGCTTGAAATACACGATAACGACCAACAACCACAGATGTCGAACAGCAATAGAACGGCTAAGATGAAGGCAAGAGAAAACATTTGTAATTGGACATCGTAATGTGTTTAGAATTGTTTTGAAAAGTGTGATCAGTTATTAAGTAATCAATTATTAAGTAACTAATTTATTTATTTAAGGTTCATAGTGATAGTTTATCAGAGACTTTAAAGTTATCTTATCATTTACTAGAGAAGAGACTTTAACGAAATATTCATATTTTCTATTGTATTTTATGTTTACACTTTAATTATTTCACTTTTGGCCGCTCCAGAATATTGTGAATTCAACGCGAAGTACCGTCTCATTGTATAGTGCTTGTATTGTTGACGTCGTACGTCAGTGACGTTAACGTAAGTAGTTGTTGATTAAATGGTTGAACTGTGCAGCAGTATTTCTATCTTGTTCCGTCATATATACGTCTATCTACGATATAACATTTACATTTCAAAGTCTGCACCTTACCCTTACATGCCATAAATTTAACAACGAAATACTGATACCTATATTATAATAGGGCAATGCAGACATTTCTTCTTGTGTCATTTTTAAAATATTGATGGTATCATTTGGTATCCTTCGTCGGAAAACTTGTACATTTTGATAATTTGTTAACTTCTTTGAAACTATCTGAATGCACGCTGAACCACACTTTACTCAAACGAATTTGAAGCTTCTTTTAAAGACAAATCTTTGTTCTTATCCACTCTTTGCAGTTCAGATATTTATATTTTGAAACGATTGAACGCCACATGAAACTATTTTACGAATAAAGAATTTCATCACGTAAAATACAACTTTAGATAGAAATACATATTTTATATCTGTTTATATGCTGGAGTAATTTTAATTAAATTTAATAATTTGATTATAATAATCCTATGGTGCTCTCTTTCAAAGTTTCCGATTTAGGACATCCAAATTGGCTTCTAATGGGAGTTTTACATACGACCCAAAGAGAAATCTTCTTGGAAACAACAAGACCATGCAGTTACAATCATACAAACTTGGGTGATTGCCATCAAAAAACTTTCTTATAATTTTTATACTTCCTCTCTTTGGTGGCAGTCATGACTTCATTCAATATTGGACAATGTGGCTATTTGATCATTTAAAGGCTAAGGTCTCAGTGCGCGATACAGACTCTTTAGTTATCACAGCTAAAACATGGCTTTCCAGTATCCTGATATATTTTCAGTAAATAAGACTCTCTCTATTTACAAAAGAACAAGAATGACAATTAGGCATCCCAAAATGAACTCAAACTTCTAAAAAAAACAACAATAATAAAAGAGTCGTGACAACAATTGCTATCAAGCCAGACTAAAGTGATGTGTCACAAGTCACATGTGCATGATGATCATGCGGTGCATAGTGTGCAACCGAATGAATAACTGGAGATCAATACAGACATTTTTCTACACTTATCTCATCCAATTACTCCACTTTACTTTGTTAAACAATGCTGCCAAAAGGTACAAAGTTCACCGAACTGAAAGTATGCACACCAATTTATGATCAGCAGCGTGCGGTGTCGTACACAGAATGAAAAAAAAAACTTGACCGTCCTATATTCCCTTATATATATACTTGCTGACATTCTTCTATTTTAATTGAATTGATACCCCTACATTATTTGTTCTTTTTAAGGCTCTCAAAATGCAAAAAGAAGATCAAATTCATGTATTAAACTGTAAATATTTCATTATGGGAAAACATTTGAATATATAAAGTCATAAATGACCTTGGGAAAAAATCCACCAAATGTTTCAATCGCCATTTGCCATTTGCACTTTTCAAATCCCATCACCAACGGTAATAAAACCGATTTTTACCAGTAACCCAATTTTGTGTTTTCAGAATTGATTTGCAATAGTTTTGGTGTAATACTGAGGAAATCTAGATTTATCTCCATACATGCAATGCTTGTGCATTTCCGGGGCGTACTTCATTGCTCCACACTTTTTGCCATAAACATCTGCTATAATCCGGAGATAGTTTGAAGCCGCGCCACAACATAGTCCTACGTATTGAATGCCAAGTTCTTTCATCTGTTTTGCAAATTCTTCAATTTCATACCTAGTGCACAGACAAGCCATCAAGTTCAATGGAAAAGCTGTTATATCTATAATTAAATAGAAGAAAATAAACAAATACTAATGATAACAGTAAGTGTAAATTTCAAATGGCCATTCAGATAACCCATGTTTCTTCAGCTCAGATGAAAATCAAAACTTTTGGAAGTCCAAGATTTTAAAAATATTAAAAAACCAACAGAGAGCAATACAAGAACTGATATTTTTGCAAACAGCTAAAACACTCTCCAAATTGACAGACCAACAGGTCCATTTGAATTGATCGGGGAAGTCTAGCATTAGCTAAAATATTCCATACGCTATGTTTAATCAACATACATTTGGCACTGGACAAAGCTTATAATATTTCCAGAGAAATAATGAACAAGTAAAATGATATGGTGTAACTGTACATGGAAAAAAATCCATAGAAAAACATGATAGGAATAGGATTTGTCAAATTGAACAATGCCTTTAGTGTTGTTTTTTTCTTTATCTTGAAGCCACCATGAGGCTTTCAACAATGGGCAACTAGAAAAGTAATACCTCATACAATGTAGTAAGTATGAGACCCCCCCAAAAAAAAACAAAAACAAAAACAAAAACAAAAGAAAAAAAANAAAAAAAAAAAAAAAAAAAAAAAAAAAAAAAAAAAAAAAAAAAAAAAAAAAAAAAAAAAAAAAAAAAAAAAAAAACAAAAACCAAAAAAAAAACCCCAAAAACCAAAAACCAAAAAAAAAAAAAAAAAAACATAGCGTTTACATAAAAAGGAAATCGTTGTTAGTATGTGATAGAAAGCAAACTAAAAGTTTGTCGTGGGATTCTTCTTTGCGAAGGCAGGATAAGTACGATTATAATATACACATTTTAACATGAAATCATGACTTCTCACGAACAATATGAGGACCACTTTGAATATTTTCGTTTCTGAAGAGCCACCCCTTTTCAAAATGAATGTAGCCATGAGTGCATGTAAAGCTTTCAAATCTAAAACCTGGTGCATGATAAATCGGAAGACGAGGAAAGAAGACTTATCCAAAAGTTATGGTCATTGTCCAGTTTTCTATTCATCAGAATACAATAGCTGTAGATAAATTCAAATCTAACTAATGGTCTATCAATAGACCATATCCGAGCTCTAGTGTCAGAATTCACCAGACCACGTCACAGTATAGAAAACATTACGTCATAAAGCCTAAAACGTCATGAAACTATGTTGTTGAAGTACATTCTTGGTCACATGTTGCGGGCACGTCTGTGACGTAAGGCGGACAAACAACAGATGGTGAATCTAAATACCAGAACTCGGATAAGGTCTATTTGAAAATGTTTTTAGCTGTTTCCAAAAATATGGTATATGTTTAAACATATAACACTATAAAACAAAATGCCAAAATTATCAAAAGGCAGCGCTTTTTCAAGAGGGCGATACTCCTTAGTTTAACAAATTTGCGAAACTTAAGGTATTGTAATTTTTCAAATGTTTGGTTTTAGGGCCAGTTCTGACTAACAACTCATTTGCAGAGGCATCGACCGAGTGGCAATAAAACAAAAGGAGAATAAGGGTGCAGAAAAATGTAGTTCTTTCATTTCGACAACCTGTGTCTCTTCAGTGATGATGAAAATTAAATATTTGGAATTCCAAATACCAGAACATTCTATAGAGCTGGCAGAGAACAAATTATGAAATGGGTCCAAAGTAACGCCAAAATTAGCAACAAAACTGTAAATATTGTAACGTCATAAAAGATACAACCAAGGAAAATTAACACCAGACGCAAACCTTAACATAGATCGGTCAATCAAATATACTAAATTTGAGTAAAATTTTAATCAGACTTTCAAAGTATTAAGTAGATGATAGCCTTTATATCGAGAAATTATCTACAAGAAAATATAATTAACTGCTCGACATGTAACAATGCGAAACATGTTTTGAAAGTACCAAAACAGCGTTTTCTTTGCACTAAGAAACCCGAGTATAAAAGAGTCGAGGATAACAGGCTTAAAATAAAACAAAAGATTTCTCAGATGACAACAGATCTTTCTCTTTGCAACCAAGTTGTTTTGCCTCTATCGGAGTTGACATGTTCAACACGGCGGATGTCTTATAAGAAGCAGGAGATGCTTACTCTACCGGTGCACCTGATCTCACCCATCGTTTTTGGCTCACCTGGCTAATGCCAGGGGGAGTTATTGCCATCACTTTGCGTCCGTCGTATGTCCGTCCGTCCGTCCGGCGTAAACTTTTCATTCAAAGATCTTCTCCTCTGAAACTACTGAGCCAATTGGCACCAAACTTGGCAATAATAGTCCTTGGGTGGTCACTTACAAAAAATGTGTTTTTCAGGTCTGTGCGATATCCAAGATTGCCGCCAGCAGGAAACATAGTTAAAACATTGGACCCTATGGGAAAACACATTCAAAGATCTTCTCTGGTACTACTGAGCCAATTGGCACCAAACTTGGCCACAATAGTCCTACAAAAAAGAAGTTTTTCAGGTCTGTGCGATATCCAAGATGGCCGCCAGCAGGAAACATAGTTTTAACATTGGACCCTATGGGAAAACAAATTCAAAGATCTTCTCTGAAACTACTGAGCCAATTGGCACCAAACATGGCCACAATAGTCTTTGGGTGGTCCCTTGCAAATAAGGTGTTTTTTCAGGTCCGTGCCATATCCAAGATGGCCGCCAGCAGGAAACATAGTTTTAACAGTGGACCCTATGGGAAACACATTCAAAGATCTTCTTCTCTGAAACTACTGAGCCAATTGGTACTAAACTTGGCCACAATAGTCCTTGGGTGGTCCCTTACAAAAAAGTGTTTTTCAGGACCGCGCGAAATCCAAGATGGCCGCCAGCGGGAAACATAGTTTTAACATTTGACCCTATGGGCAATACACATTAAAAAACTTCTTCTCTGAAACTACTGAGCCAATTGGCACCAAATTTGGGCACAATAGTCCTTTGGTGGTCCCTTACAAAAAGATGTTTTTCAGGTCCGCGCAATATCCAAGATGGCCGCTAGCAGGAAACATAGTTTTAACATGGGACCCTATGGGAAAACACATTCAAAGATCTTCTTCTCTGAAACTACCAAGTCAATTGGCACCAAACTTGGTCACAATAGTCCTTGGGTGCTCCCTTACAAATATAGTGTTTTTGGGGTTCGTGCTATATCCAAGATGGCCACTAGCTGGGAACATACTTTAAAAATTGGACCCTATTGGGAAACACATTCAGAGATCTACTCTAAAACTATTGGGCCAATTGGAACCAGACTTGGCCACAAAAGTCCTTGGGTGGTCCCTTGCAAAAAAAAATGTTTTTAAGGTCAGCTTGATATTCAAGATGACTGTCAGTGGATAACATAGTTTTAACATTGCAACCTATGAAAAAACAAAAATCTTATTCTCTGAAACTGCGTAGCCAAACTTGGCCACAATAGTCCTTGAGTGGTCCCTTACAAAAAAGGTGTTTTTTTAGGTTCACGCTATATCCAATGTGGCAGCCAGTGGGGAACATAGTTTTTAACATTGGACCCTATGGGAAAACACATTCAAAGATCTTCTCTTCTGAAACTACTGAGCCAATGGAACCAAACTTGGTCAAAATAGTCTTGAGTGGTCCCTTACAAAAAGGTGTTTTTCAGGTTCCCGCTATATCCAATGTGGCAGCCAGTGGGGAACATAGTTTTTAACATTGGACCCTATGGGAAAACACATTTAGAGATCTTCTCTTCTGAAACTACTGAGCCAATGGAACCAAACTTGGTCAAAATAGTCTTTATGTGTACCCCTGTAAAGAAAAACTTCTTTTTTCAGGTTCCCACTTTATCCAACATCGCTGCCAGTAGGGAACATAGTTTAACATTGGACCCCATGGGTTACACTAACAGCAGTCTTCTCCCCTTAAACTAATTGGACGTATTTGAACTATATTTTAATTATAAAACATGTATATTGGCTCTTTAACATAAAATGTCTATGTTAATCAAGGACCAGGTGAGCGATACAGGCTGTTGAGAGCCTCTTGTTTATTGGGTCCATACTGTTCAGTATGTGTCTTCATTTTTCTTTTTTGTGCCTTTCCCATGTTATATCTTTGTTTCTTTGTATTTCTGATGTTGCCATTGTCCTTAGATTGTTGGTTTTAAGCTGGCATTTCGGTTCTCACAGACATATCTAAAAAAACTGCCTGACCGAAGGACAAATCAGCCAAAACTTGAGTCGGTCTGGCAAAAATTATCAGTCAACCGGACCGAATGTCAGGTACAAAATTGACATTTCTGCTATGCCATAAAACTGTAGGTCCTGTAAATTTACCTTCGGTCAGGCAGCTTTTCACTTCTTGCCTGACCGAATGTCCTGCAAGTCCTCTGGACTTTTCGATTTGTCTGTAATCTCACTTACTTTTTGACGAAAAGAACATATATGAGATCCCAACCAAGTCAAATTGATAAGAAGCATTTCAAAAAATATATGTACTTTTCTATATCTGATAATTGACAAATGTCTCCATCTTTTAAATAGTTTCAGCAAATATTTCCCATAATTGTTTTTGGATATACTTACCAGTTCCAGGAACCTTAACGGAGAAAAATGTCGGAGTTTCCTTCGTAGTTTGGTAAGGTACTGGCAGGCATGCTATTGGTCCCTGAGAAACAATAAAATATGGATGCATTACGACAAAAAATACTAATTGCACTCGCGGCTAGTAATTTTGGAAAGGGGTGGCTCTTCAGAAACGAAATAGAAAATGCTTCGTTATTGTTCGTAAGGAATCATGATCATGTTAAAAGGTGTGAGCTTACTTATACATACCACTCACATCATTAGAAACCCAGACTGCTTTCGCAAAGAATTCCATTGAAAATTTTAGTTCGTTTTCTCCCTCATATTAAAAATGATTACCTTTTTATAAAAGCTAAAAATATTTACTTTTGGGGCTGTCTTTAACTAACCATGAGGTATCACCATTCAAGTCACTCATTATTGAAGGCCTGGTGTTTTTTTTTAATTTATTGTCTGTTTGGTGGCTATTGTATCGTTGTTCTGTTTACTGTTTGGTGATCTTGTCGTCGTTGGTTTCTTCGTCATTTCCTGGGTTCGACTCATAAAGACTTCATTTAGTTATTTATCTCAAAATAAAATATTGACTGTTTTACCTTGCAGTGCTTCATTACTTCTTTCAGTGGTTCTAGCATTGTGGCAGGGCCACGTGAACAGTTCAGTCCAACAACATCCGCTCCTGCTTCTTCCAGTTTCTTCGCTGCTTCACCGATGTGAACGCCATCTACTGTATACAATGTCTTGGAAGGTTTCATTGTAATTACAGCAGGTAACCCTACGTAAGAAAAATGTCAAAATGTATGAAATGAAATGATTTAATTAATAACCATTTCATAATAGTATTAATCACTTTTTGCATGTTAGTCAACAATCCTAAAGCCTCGTTTAGATTTTATCTGCACTGAAGAGACATAATTTGACGAAATGCGCATATGCAGAAAATAAATTCACAGTAACTTCGGTATGTAGCTATTTGTTATCACTGTTTCGATGCCCCTGTAGGTGGATTGTTAGTCCCCGAGGGTATTAACCAGCCCAGTAGTCATTACTTTGGTGCTGACCCGAACGCCGATTCACTGGGGAACCTTGCAATATCTAAAATTATGTAAATTTATTGAAAACTAATGAGTATCTCCCTCATGTAAAGCTTTGTCCTTAGCTGGTTTTTGCTTTACTTTTAGGTCATATTGGGCTATTTGTTCTCTATCAGTTTTAAACATATTTGAGTTCATGGTCTTCCAAACGTTTATATTTTATCCGCACTGAAAAGACATAAGTTGTCGAAATGCGCATATGCAAAAAAATTGTTGTTTTATTCAGTAATTTTTTAAAGAATGTAGTAGTAAATGGACAAAGCAAAGCATCAAACTTATTAAACAGAATACCATTGCCATACTCTTTTATGACCCCGAGACAGGCCATGGCTTCTTCGAAAGTAGGGAATGTCTCTCCAACTATAAAATCTGCTTTTCCCTTTACTGCCCATTCAACTTGTTCCTAAATATGAAAAAAGACATGAAACAAAATAAGAATGAGAAATTTTACCCTCTGCGATGGATTAAAAAAAATGTTTGCAAGAAGAATAACTAGTTTAAGTTTTTCTCATTGTAAATGCAAGCCAGTTAGGCGGTTATCCATATCCAACTGTCCTGCAGCTACCAAATATTGCATGCACCAAGATTCGGCAATTTTGTCACTCAGATCCAAGACATGTACAGCCCAAGCTCAGATCTCCAAGTCTTTATCAGTCCTGAATCTATGAACAATGCCTTTCTATGAATTGGCTATTTACATTGTAATATCAGACATCAAATACCATTTCAATATGAAGAAAAAACTCATATGTTTATTATTACAGTAAATTAAACCAGGCCTTTAGGAATTTTGGGTTTCAAAGCAGTTTGTTTATGTTTTTAATACATTTCAATTTCCAATGTTTTTCAGTATCGTTCAGTGTGCTTTGTCCAGTAACTTACAATGATAGAAGACTTAATAAAAACCTGTAGATGTATGTAACTAGATAATGTAAACCTAATTAAGCAAAACTCGCATTTCAATACCTTAAACATCTCCTTCACACGCTTATTTGTTTCCTCGTTGCCTGGTTCATAAATAGTCGAATTGCACAGATTACCTGCCATCAATGTGCCAGTTTCGTCTGCAACTTCGCGGGCAATACGAAGGGCTTCTAAATTCATTCTTTCAAAATCCTGTTCTCGATCAACTACACGTAGTTTTTCTCTATGGCCATAATACTAAAATGTAAAATTAAAACGGTGGTTAAAGTGTATTAGACCATTTTAATCCATAATCGTAAACAGGAATTTAAGAGTGGAAATAGTCTCAACTGAGAACAACACAAGTTAGAGAAAACACTATATGGTTTGCAAATTTTTAAGTCTCATCAACCGAAAACCCTAGTGAGAGAGTACATTATTTTCATGATATGCAGATTTTAAGTGTTATCACTGAATCACACCGGAGATAGGCCCGTTCAACATTTTACGCGCCTATAGCACTTGTGGCTACAAAGTCAGAACACAGTCAGAACACAGCATGGTTTACATTTTTTACGTCACATCAATAAACCGAATATTCAAAAAGGTAACAATATCTAATGGTTAACTAATTTTATAAAACTAAGGAATATCTCCCCTGAAGAGCCCTTTCCTTAACTACTGTACTGGAATTACTTTAATTATCTCATACAAGCCGTCAAAATTCAGTATGGACAATGCATGGACGAGTTAACTGACCTGCGCAAACATGACCTTGGAAATTCTCACTTCAAGCAAACATCGTACGCCACGATAACTACTCTGAGAGACGTCACTGTCCAATCGAATCATGTTAAACACGCACGCCTACCGGTTTAGAAATAGAAAACAATGAAACGTGTACTAAAGTAAACAAACAAATGATCGATAAAAAATGCATTTGCTTTGTCGGATGTAGCTGATAGCAGGGAAAATATATAAATCTATTTATTTAAGAAATAATTCATGGGCGCCAGTGGTTTGTTGGAGATTTACATATGGGTGGCCATTATTTTCGTTAATATTTTACCCAGAGCGTAGCGTAGCGGAGCGAGGGGTAGAATAAACGAAAATAATGGACACCCATATGTAAATCGACTACAAACCACCGGCGAACATGAATTATTTCGATTCTAATATGGCATTTAATGATCTGCGCGGACCTATAGTGTACAAGGGAAGGATAACCATTACATAAGATTTACTGACGTTTTTGTGCACAAAACATTTTATGAAGTCGTCTGTTTCTGCGTAAAGGCTCTTATGACATCGGTCATAATGTTATTGGAGATTTTCATATAGCTGGTCGTCATGGTTTCCATTGTTCCCATATTAGAATTAATAATAAAGCACAGGAGTTAACGGCATGAGTATACATGATGCAAATCGTTATCTTTACTTGTAATTAAGAAACGGGAATCCCAACGTCATATTAATAATATTTGCTTTTGGGTTACTAATTTTGTTTCCAACTTCTTGTGTGATTTCACTTTGTTAAATTTGTATTTGGCGAAGGACCACATGAGGACGTTTTATAAATTTTGCATATATCTGAGAAGACGCGAAGGACTAGGCCGAATTCTGTCTCTATGGTAAAATTATTACCTATTTATCGTTTATCTTTTCTATTTGGACTTTTAATTTTTAATTCTTGCTGTTGCCCTGGACTTGGCAACAGAAAAAATAAAAAATAAAAAAATAAAAGCCCAAATAGAAAAGAAAACGATAAATAGGTAATAATTTTACCATAGAGGCAGAAGAATTCGGCCTAGGCCAGGGACTTTGCTTTGTATTCTATCCCTGTTGCGGCATATAATTTAGGGGACGACCCTTTTAATTTTCATGGGGATGCTTGGGCGATTTTGCCCAGAAAATTTATCTATTATCATGAAAATCTCTAACAAATTATTTATTTTCACCAAATGCCACATTAAAATATTTATTTCCATTTGCAATTAAAAAAAATATTCTTCGAATTAATTTTCATGAAAATTAGGATAAGAATATTCATTTTCGCTGGCACCAAGATTAAATTATTTATTTACAAAATCGCCCAAGCCCTCCCCCTGAAAATCAAATGATCATCCCTTTAACTTGTAGACTGAATATAATTCATGTTTATGTAAACTCGCATTTTACGTTCACGTAAATTTGAAGGCAAGAATTCAGAACGCTTTCTGTGTCTGTTTAGATCTTTTGCGACATTTAAAAAATTTGTAATATTCCTAGAAATCAATCCATTTTGATACGTAGATATCGCGATTTGTAAGTATTGATCAATGATTGATTTCTTATGCTACTTGCGTACTTGATTAAAAGAAATAGTAAAATTTGTTTTTAATTTATTTATAGATACATGTACTTTGAATTGGAATATCCCCCTTTTGTGCACGCGCATCAGTTGGGACATTACATATAATTTCTCTATAGTGATTGGTTCATCGTATCTGACATTGTTCTGTAGATTCACCTTCAGAATATTTGCACAGGTCAGTTTATTGTGATTGGTTTATCAAAATTGTGACGTACAATGTTTATGTATCTGCCGAATGATCTTTTGTCCATACTGATTTTTGACGGCTTGTATCTGACAGCGTGACGGGCGCTGTTGACAGTGTGCAGGAAGTGCTGACCCTTCACTTGATGTCACTTTCGGTTTTATGGGAGCTCACACTGTGAGTGCCTTGAATTTGAATGTTGTGTTTTTTTTCTGCGTCTTGCAGCTGGAAGATGTCATTGTTTTTTTTGTGTTCTTGTTTTAGCAATGTAGACCTCTGGACGTATTGTCAATTCTTTATTCTTTTAGCACTCCACTGCCGTTGTTTCTTTCCTTTTCTCTAATTCTTGTTCGAAATAAATACTTCCCAAATGATGTTAGATGAACTTAAAAACAACATGTTTACAAACTGATCTCACTTGCTGATTGGTCATCCATGTAAATGTCTCGTGTCAGCTTCTAGAAATAGTGCAACCGGATGTTAATGAAATTAACACCTGCATCATTGTATAACGAAATGATTTTTCAATTTTTATGACTAATTTAACTCAAATTATTGATAATATTACATATTAATCAAAAATATTATATTCAACACCCCTTTCAATGAATTGCGCAATGATACACATAGTAACGATGATAGCAACAAAATGACAGCATACTTGGGACTTGAGACTACGGAGATCGCTTTACTTCAAATAAATTTACAATCTCTTTTCACATTTTAAAGTTCTCGGGTAAACATCGAACTTTAAAATGTGAAAATTTAACTATCTCGATGTGAGAAATACACGTAATAAACTGGAAACAAAGTTAGAGACTATATATTTATCACTCCTTCCAAATTTTTTGTTTTTAGTTTGTTTTTTTTTTATATGAAACTTTGGGTTTTTATATTTCTGTACAGAAGAGATACAAGTTATCGAATTGTGATATTTGTTATTTTAGGCCATTGAAAAGAGATTCTTAACATGTCCATATCCATCAAATCATCACATTCATGTTCAAAATAAGGATATCTCATTCAAATATTGTATTTTTAACTGCGAAATGAGTAAGGAATACCGTAAAGGCTAGAACTACGTCACTCCCTGCATGGACAAACTCCTCGTGTAAAGATTTCACCAATTCAGGGTGGTCAAGAACTACTTCTGGAACAAAACTGCCAGCCTTTAAATAACCTCTTCTCTCAAATTCAAACAAATATCCTTCCGCTACTATTATTGACTCTCCATCTCTTATACGATCAAGCAATCCTGTAAATATTTCATAAGATTTTTAAGTTTGAAATTACTGCTATATATCAAGGAATGCATTAGTTTTGGTTTTGCATAAAAAGTTTATTAATTGACTAATTAAGAAATTCAAATTTCGTCCTATGTATATATATATATATTTAAGAAATTCTTAATGATTAAAGGATATGGATACTGCACATGGCACAAAGTCTCTACAACAAACAAACAAACAAATACTACAAACACATGGTAAAACAAAGAATGGAAGAACACTTTTATTGTTGTTCTTCATCTTGATAAGTCAACAGAAACCTGCATCGCGAAAAGAACATTTTTCTTGAGTAGCATATTTGTCTATTTCCGCTTTGTTTTGCCAATTTGTCCCCTTATTTGAAGTGGGGAGTAAAGTAATGATCAATATTTTTTTTCTTTTACGTTTAGTTAGTGAAACCACACTGCCATTTTTTTTGCAAAATACGACAGACAAAATGCGTCTTACCTTTCACGGGCATTTTGATATTGTACTGAATGCAAGAATGATAAGAACATCAAAATACCGGTTGAAACTGCCCCATTCAGTCATAGACTAAACAAACTTAGGAACTATTACACATTGCGCATAACATTTGAACTTGTGTAGTTACATAGTTCATAAAGGATTTGCGCTGATAAAATCATTTTGGTATAATGTTCCATACCGATACGTTTTATCTAGACATTTACATACCTTTTAATATCAATAAAAAGAATTCTATTTCATTCCAAATGGATAAGAACACCAAAACCTGGGAACAATTTACAAAAATTAAATACAGTGAGATGTAATTACAACTTTTAAAAATATTATACGAGTCTATTATACGAGTCCATGTGAAAAATCACGACGAAATCACATTAATTAAAAAAAACTAATTTACTTAGGGTATATCCATCTGATTTTCAGGGAGGGGTATTTTGTAAATAAATAATCAAATCATGGTGCTAGTGAAAATAAATGTTCTAATCTTTGTAATGAAAATAAATACATTGAAAAACAGGTTTTTTCCAGTGTAGTGCCCTAGCAGATTGTGGCATGTAATTATAATTTTCAGCCATTGTAGGTGTTTCCTGTTATCCATTTTTTGCATGTAATTTAATTTTAAATCGAAAAATATTGTGGAAAACACAAATAAATAATTTGTGTAAACAATGTTATTTGAAGAAAGTACGAATTCTTATACATACAATAATTTGATGTGAGTAGTATAGTATGGACCGTTGATTTGCAACAGTGAAAAAGGGAGAGGTTAGGTGAATTTGCCCAGAAAAAAATATTTATTTATATTTGTTTGATATATCATATGTCATAATTGACTTAAATAAAGCTGAAAATCAGGGGTTTCTCAAAGTAGTATAGAGGGACAGGTTCGCCAACACTTCGTGTTCAATCGGAACACTTCGTATTCCTATGGCAACGCACCACCGCACAGCACCACCGCAAATACGTCTTTGCCTGTCCCTCTATACTACTTTGACAAACCCCTGATTTTTCAGCTTTATTTAAGTCAATTATGACATATGATATATCAAACTAGGTTAAATCGAGGTCACTGAATCGATTGGCACGGGTTTCAAAACCCTAGCTCCGAGTGTAAACGAGATGTCGGTCCTAAAAACAGCCCTAATTCGGCCTTAACTTTTAATATAAGTACCATTCACATAAGATATGGATTCGAGGTAAATGTGTACATTTCAATCGTTTAGAGTAGGTGTTGAAAGTTTAATGAGGCCTATTGCGTAGTAATCGGCCTTTGAAGTGAGATCGGCACTAACTCACCCCTAACTCGGCCTTAATTCTTAATACAAGTAAAAGGTTCATATGAAATACCAAACTAAGGTAAATTGATGTATCTAAAGTGGCCGGAATTAATTTTAAAGTGCTATGGAGGTCTGTTGTAGAGTTATCGGCCTTAATTTCCAAATCGGCCCTAAATCGGCCCTAATTTGGCCTTAAAACCGTACTATTGATATTAGAGTCATATGATAGATGGCTTCGGCTTGAAGTGATGCATCGAAAGCGATTGGTATAAGTTTTAAAGTGCTATGGCGTAGAGGTAAGAAGTTATCGGCCCTATAAATAAAAAGATCGGTCCAAACTCGGACCAATTCGGGCTTAAACCGTACTATTGGTAATAGAGTCATATGATAGATGGTTTTGGGTTGAACCAACGCATCTAAAATGATTGGTATAAGTTTCAAAGCGCTATGGAGTACTGTGTTTGAGATATCGGCCCTAAGTCGGCATTAGGTCGGCCCTACATCGGCCTTAAACCATACTATTGGTAATTGAGTATAACTCGTACATGGCGCAGAAGCGCCACAGCGCAAGCGCAGGCGCAAAACAGCAAAGTCCAAGAACAAACAGCTCTTAAACGTCGCAGCGCAAGCGTAAAACGGTGCAGCACAGCGCAAAACGTCGCGTCGCAGCGCAAGCGCAAAACGGTGCAGTGCAAGCAAAACGGCACAGCGCAAGCGCAAAACGGCACAGCGCAGCGCAAGCGTAGGCCCAAAACGGCACAGCACAAGCGCAATACGGCGAAGTGCAGGCGCAAAACAGCGCAGCGCAAGCGCAAAACGTCACAGTTCAAGCGAAAAACGGCGCAGTGCATGCCAAAAACGGCGCAGCGCAGGCGCAATATAGTGAAATGAGCACGCGAGCACTGACAAAAATATACTCGTGAGCAACTCGTGAGTCTGAAGTATTTAAAGCTTCGTTAATAAAAGTTTCCTCATGCGTTCAACGAATCTCAAGGGGTGAAGACCTCTGGAATGTATCATTGCGATAGCTGTAATTATCATTCTAATCGACAGTTCAATCTTCTGCGTCACAAACAATCGCGTCATAATAAAGAGCAAGAAATGGACAAACAACAGGATATGGAAACGGACTCTAACATGTCCGAAGAAAGTCAGGATTAAGGTTAGGATTAGTGTAAGTATAAGTTGGATGGAGTTAGTTATAACACATCTAAACAAAGTCATAACTGGTTATCTTGCAACACTACAACAAAAGGTTAAGGTAAAAGGTTAGGTTTAGAGTTAGATCATAGATAGGATAAGGGTTATATCATGGTTAAGGTTAGATAATGTTAAAAGTTATTGTCATATACATTAGGTTAAGGGTAACTGTTATATGCATAAGGGTTAGAGGTATTACATAAGGGTTATAGTTATATACGTTAGGGTTAGGATTATATACATAAGGGTTAGGTTATATACATTAGGGTTACTGTTATTAAATAAGGGTTTGGTTACTGAAATATACATAAGGGTTTTAGTTATATACATTAGGGTAACTGTTATTACATAAGATTAGGGTTATACATAAGGGTTAAGGTTTGTGGTTAGGATTAAAGCTAGTGCGATACTAGAGAAAACTGTTTTAATTAGTAACACCTCATTTACATATCTATCTAATTTGAATTTTTAACTTAGGGCGAGACCCAAGCTTCAATAATGAAAGCATCTTTCATGGCGAAACCAAAACAAAGGCGAGACATGTGGCAAGGCCAGAAGCCACGGAATATAGTATTAGAACAATAGCTCCACGACAAATCCGAAGACATAGAATATACTAATAGAACAATAGATCCTCGACAAATCCGGAGCCAAAGAATGTACTATTAGAACAATAGCTCATCGACAAATCCGAAGCCATAGAATATACTAATAGAACAATAGCTCCTCGACAAACCCGAAGCCATTGAATTATACTAGTAAAACAATAGCTCCTCAACAAATCCGAAGCCGTGGTATATTAGTACATAAGCACTTGAACAGGCGAGACCAAGGCTAAAGGCGAGACACATATGGCGAGGCCAAAGGTCAATGACACACTTAAGTACAACAGCTCCTCGACAATTCCGAAATGAGATATACATCACTAGTATAGTGTATCCGCGACTACTCCTCGAACAGCTCCTCGACAAATCCGAACCCAACGGTCCATACTATACTACTGATGTGACATTTGGTGAAAATAATAATAAAAAAATGTTCGAGATGGACATATAAACATATAAATAAATATTTTTTTCTGGGCAAACTCACCTAAGCTCTCCCTTTTTCACTGTTGCAAATCAAATGGTCGTCCCCTTACTGTTGAAGCAAAAAAAATCTATGCAACATTCAATGATGATATTAATTTTGAATAATACTATCACGCATATTCAGTAACATCTAGCAATACGAAATCAAAATATATAAGGAGCAAAGAAAGTCTAGCAACAATAGAACAGGGCATACTTACCCTTCCGGGGCACCTTAGAGTTCACACTGTTGAGTGCTTATTAGTTTTGAGTGTTGCTTTTTGTAGTGTTTATGGGTGTGTAGTGTCTTTGGTCTACCCTCTTCTCGTGTTCTTCCTTTTGCCACGTCTCTTGACTTTGATTTTTGTAATATTGTGCTTTGTGCCTTCGGTATTTTCTACTGCCATTGTCGTGTGCAAACTCTTCTCATAAACGAATACACTGAAAAAGGGGATATCCAAAAACATTAGATAGTTTTTTTTCAATGATACAATGTTATGTATTGATAGTTCCTTCCAGAAAAATGCAAAGCTTTCGTTTGTTGTAATAAGGGTTGACACCTTTTTAAACATTAACTGTGGATTATATAATTCGTGGATGAATAGAACATAAGGTGAAACATTGAAGCAACAGTGAATGGAAACACATTTTAGGGGAAACTTTTATCACTTCTCACCCCTTACTAATACGCCCCATATCGTCAGAGAAAAAAAAATCAAATTTCAGCCAACGCAGGATTACATTCACCGATCTGTTTCTTTGCTGGCTTGACCTTGATGCAACTAAGTCAGAAATTGATTCCTGCACATTTAAAATTTCATCCAAGATCAAACGATTATCCTCTTGTTAGTTATAAAGTGAAGACCAGCAAACGCTATTAAACAATCCTGTGATAAGTAATTAATCTATTGATTTGAAATTGAAATGTATTAAAATAATGAATCGCCTTTAATGAAATGCAACAATTAAAGAATGTCTTCCGATTTTTGTTAAACATCATTTAATAAGAATTATTCAGATACTAAGCCTCCCGCCAAATGAATTTCCAATTCGTTTAAAAAACACAAGTAGAGGTTATACAAGAAGATTCACGAATAATTACAAATCATTATTCACGGACCATTTGATTTTCAGGGGGTGGCCGGGGATTTTTAAGAAAAAAAAATAAGACTATCCATCTGGACAAAACGGAGTGATACGCCTACTGGATTCTTATGTCTCCATATTATTTCTTGATTGTTGCTAAGTGTTGCAGAGCCACAAGACATGCTCTCAGCCTCTGTTGTTGTGGCTCTTCAACAATATCAATCGGGACAATTCACATGTTTATTTACAATATCTCATATAACATAACTCCATTATCATGATCATATGTTTAAAAAGGAAACTTGTGTTTTGACTTGTTGCACATTGTTTTTGTGTCAGAGAATCACAGTATTTTTACATTATTGTCTACTAAAATATATAATTTCATCAGGACAATTTATTTTATTTTTTTTCTATCCCCTTTTTTATTGCTTTTTTTTTGTTTGAGATACAGATTTATTCATTATTCTCTATTTGTTTTCCCATACTTCTGAAATATACTTGTTTCTCTGTTCTTCTTCCTACTTTACATTCCTAAAATAACTTTTATTTTAAAATCTGTATGTTTGTAAGAAAATTATTGATTATCCTTTTGTTTAATATTTCTTTGTGAGGTTTATTATCATATCTATTTATTTTCTGCATTTTATGTGTTGAAACAAAAATTATACTTTGTAAATTTTATAACTGTATTATGTACTAACAACTACTAACATCTATAGTAAATTATGACAGTTTACATATTATTAACTTTAATGAGGCCGGGATAAGGTACCGGTATTCGATGTTTTTATACTAACAAATGTACAGATTTCAATAAAGAATTGAAATTAAAAAAAAAGAAGAAAAATATATCTGACCAGCACCTACCTAGATTGATAGAAAAAATAATCTTGTTCTCACCCTGTCCATCATCTTAAGATGTTTAAAATACTTAATTCAGTCAGTTGTGATAAAACCGAAAACGAAACAGTAATTAGAGATTAAGAGTGTTTAGTACAACCGAGCGCTTTATACCTCTTTTCAAGTCTCAGGATCCACTGGGGTCGAAGTGTCACGCGAGATTTTCCTCATTTCCGTAAATGGCATTGATTTTTATAGATGCGGCTTGATTAAGTGACATATTTACGTCAATGTGCACCTTATTGCAGCCAGTTTGTTAAATAAGGCACCTAGTCGAGTCGATTTGTAGTAATTAGATGCAATTGACATTAACAGGGAAATTCTCGCGTTGCACTCTGGCCCAAGTGGGATACAGATATGAAAACATAATAACCTGAACATCTTAAGATAACAAAATACTAAAGTTACTGTGAGTTTAGTTTCTGCATGTGCGCATTTCGACAACTTATGTCTCATCCGTGCAGATTAAATCAAGACATTTGGAAAGAGTGAGACTGGGTGTGTCGATAGCGTAAAACGCCTCTTGCTATGCATGCATTACCTGTCATGCAAAAAAAGATATATTCTATTTAAAATAGTAGCCAGGAACCAGCAAGTCTGATGGATTAGATGAAAAGAATAAGTAATAGATCTAGTCCTAAGATAAACGCGTAAACTGCAAGTTGAGAGACTTATAACTTGTGATGATGACCATATATTTAACGGAGTGTTAATATAATATCAGGCGTACATGCTCAAGCCCTTGGTTCACCAGATTTCTGGTTAGTAAAAGTCGTCTGTGAAAGACGTCCTTATTTTGGGAGGATGCTCTAGTATCGTAACTTCATCATTTATTTTTTTTTAAATAATTTCAAAGAATAACAAAAAGTTTTTGCTACGGTATTTTGCTTTTTGCTAACTGTTATTATTTTCATAGTATTACTTTACATTCATTAGAACAACAATTCATTGATTATGAACAAGCTGCGATCAACACATGAAAAAGGAGATTGATACCATGAATTTGTCTAGCCTTACCGTTTTTTTAACTCATGCGATAACTTTTCATTGAAATCCTACTATAAATGTTTCCAATCATTTCAAAGATTTGAAAATAAGAAATCACTGCTGCTTCCTAAATTAATGCCAATATTATGTCTAAATGAGTGCTAGATATTATTCATGTTTTTATGGATCTCGTGGGTTCATCTTTTACTCTTTCGTTTCCCCACTTTTGTTCTGTAGTTTGTTTTGTCATATTACTGAATTATATGTTCTTCTTTTTCTGTAGGTATCCTCCAGTCTTGGCTGCAAAATGTTCAAATTTTGTATACATGTATATTGATATGCATCATAAATAAGATATAAGAGAACATTAGTTAGGGCAATTAACGTCACAATACATTGAAAATATAGGTATTCAGCTGAACTCGGGACCAGTTATGTGGTAAAATTTCCACGTTGTTGTATATTTTTCTATTTAGTTAGAGGAATACCAAAAAAGTTCGAAAATTCTATTGATGTTCATATTTACGTAGACAACAGTTACACATTTAGTTGTTAGAGTTAACGTACGTCGATTCCTCTGAAAAGGCTAGGCAAATCATTCCCTTAAAGTCTTGAAGTCAGTCCTTTCATCTATTAATTTGAATATTTGAAACTGCGATTTCGTTTGATCGGATACAACATTTGCAGATAAGCTGTTCTCGGTATTCTTTAATCCTCAAAAGATAAATAACGGGATCAAGAAGTGGAGTGAACAACACGAGTACACCGGAAGTTAACTGAAAATATGGTTCAACAGTATCATAGCTGTCTGCAATGAAAGCATAAAGGCCAAGAACACTTCTTGGGAAAGCAGATATATAGGCGACGATAATTAGCATTCCAAGAGTTGCCATATTCTTTCGCATTTGTAAAGCACTTTTTTTTTGGTCTTCGGTTAAAGCGTTTCCATGGACACCAATCCTTCTTTGTTGCTTAACCATACGTCTAGCTACAACTCCATAAATAATGGTAATCAAAATGATAAGTATTGCCACTGGTAGATCATGTGTCACGAGATTCTGTGGTTCTACTGTGTATTTAATATCACAAAGAAAAACGCCATCTGATGCATTTATCCCAAATCTAACTAGTACACAACAATGAGGAATGGCAAAGCAAATGCCAACTGAAATGTTTCCTGTTAAAATTTTCAAAATTTTTCGTTTTGTTGTAAATGTTGCGTTTAACCGCTCAATGCATATCAACAAAGTATGCAACAGCGAGGATATAACTGTACCACTTATGATATCTTGGATCAACATGCATTGGAATTTTATTTCTTCTTCGCCATTATTCAACTGATTTAAAAGAATCGCATACATGAATTCCACTCCAATTGCACAATCTGTAAGACTTAAACACAAAACCAAACGCAAAAACTTCACCTTCTTTAATTCATTGGATTTCACAGATGCGTAAATAGAACAGCAATGAAATCCTATAACTATGGTAGAAAATACAAATCCTACGATGTAGATTGGATTAACCATTTAAAAGTGTACGTACATGCAAGCACAACAACGGTTTAATTACACATTGAAACCGCTCATATTATAGTTTTGACAGATGCTTTCTCAGTCCATTAGTGATAATAATAATAATAATAATAATCTTCAATCATCATATTGGTGAATGTATAGCCGCATAAATTCCGGCTACTTTAAACAATACGGTTTTCTAAATGATAACGATCATTTTGCAGTATCTGGACACTTCCAGACCTATTTCAATGTAAAATAGCAATGATATATAGATAATTAAAAAAGTTGTTATGTCAACATATTGATGTACGAAGCTATTAAACAGCAATGCCCGGATTCCAGCGCGACAAAGATATTTTTAACAAATAATAGTAGAAATATTTGGGAGATTAATCAAAAACGAAAGAACTTATTTGTCACATTAGCACCAAGAATGCTGTAAATCAAATGATAATTAAACGTATAATGAGAAAAGTCCAAATCAAATATTTAATGAAAACAAGTTATATCATCTGAAGTCCCAATGTCCAAATACTTCCTGGTTTATAAATTTTCAGAATAAATGTTCCAAAAGACCAACGTTCCACAGCGGACTATGTCATTATGATTTACAAGACAGTCAGAGAATTACGTTAATATCATAGGAGGTATTATTTTTAACTTGTTACCACAACTTAGCTAACTTGTTATCACAACTAAGCTAACTTGTTATCATAACTTAATAACTTGTGAAAACAACTTAGTTAACTTGTGATGACAACTTAGCTAACTTGTGATAACGACTTAGCTGACTTGTAAAAGCAACTTAGCTTTCCTGTTTCACACTTAAGCTAACTTGTGATATAGGTGCCCTCGACCAGGGCTGATAACCGTGCTGATATGGAAAAGGCCATGTACTAAATTCTATTTACCATAAAAGTTTGAGAGCAAACGATTCAATTACAAACAATAAAATAATAATAATAAACATATTAATATATGCACGTAATACAAACATCTATTTTGCATGTTGAGACCACTGTTAATGGGATTTTGAATGAAGGACGGCAATTGATAGCGATACGCATGATACAGGAAGACAATGAAATGCTTTTTAGAATTTAGTGCTATTGTGCTATTGTTTTCCACAAGTTTCTGATTTAAATACTTCAATTTAGTGGTATAATTTCCTAAATGATATATTTGTGGACAATGAAAAAAAAACTAGACGATAAACCCCTTTAGTTACTAATCAATAAATCAATATTAACTTTATTAGATCATCAATTTCTTGTCAAATGCTTGCTACTTATTCTGCAATTTCATCCAGTACATGTTGACCGCTGCATTGACGCATGAAAAATCTCTATTCCCTGTTGCTTGAAGAAGCAACTACAATATACCACTAAAAGCTGGGAAAATCTGAAACATCGAAACACATGGGACAGTAGCTTTCCAGGAATAATATTGGAGATCCTTCACAATTTAGAGGGTATAACCATCCAACTTGAGGAAAGTAGAGATGAAGCCCAGAGTCTATTTTTAATTTTTTTTAAAATTTGAAATTGAAGTACAAGTACAGAATGCTTCGACTTTTAAGTCCACTGAGTCCATGGACTCAAGCGATCAAGTCCAAAGGACGCCAATAATGAGGCCGAAGTCCTGAGTCAAGAAAGGGGGTTATAACCTCAATTAAACAATTTCACTTGACGAAAAACATTGCGCCAGTATGGAGCATACTTTAACATTGGACCCTGACAGAAATCATTTTCATCATCTGCTCTGAAACTATTGAAACAATTTAACTATTAAACTGTATTGGCATAATGTATAGATATCCTTTACAAAGATTGTTTACCTCAGTTTGATCACACACACACACACACACACACACACACACACACACACACAAATAAAAAAAAAGAAAATTAAAAGAAAATCATTGCTGCCAATATGGAATATAATTTAAAGATGTTTGCTGGTTATGTTTATGTATTTCTGTCAAATTTTTGAATTCTACGGTTTTATCCCTTTCAAAGCTTACAATTTTTTGGCCCGGTGACTCCGTATTTCCCCCCATAATTTCATTTCATACATCCTTAGGAACATGCTGACATAATTTTATTCAGTTGGAGTTATTTTGTCACATTCATTAATGGATAATTATTGCTTATGTAAAACCTATGAAATATTCAGAGGATTGAGATCAATTCGCAACATTTCCGACAATTTTTTGAAACACTTGTATCTCGAAAACATCATCGGTAAACCATCAATTTTTTTCGCTTAAATTTTTACTTCTTTTTCATTTTTCTAACATAAAATCACATTTGATTGTAATCGTTGTTTTTTTTCTAATTGATCAGAGAACATCCTTACCATAGGCGGACTTGATGACCGAGTAAACGAAGATTTTCAGTGGAAAAGGGGAGTAAAAGGTACATCAGTAGGATCAGAAAATTTAGTAAGTCTGCTATTGCGTCGAGAAAAATATTCCCAACACTTTTTGCATACAAAGATTCTCGACAAGTCTTAGAGGATGACCATTTGATTTTCAGGAGGGGGCTTGGGCAATTTTGTAAATAATTTAAAATTATAATTTAATCTTGGTGCCAATGAAAATATATATTGTAATCCTACTCGTCAAGACCAACATGTTTGACCAACAGGAAGTCTGCTATTGCGTCGAGAAAAATTTTCCAACAACTTTTTTTGTCCGAACATTTCCTCATACATGCACTACACACCATTCAGCAATTTGGCCTTAAAAAGAGAAGAGTATTGGATACTCCAAAGATCCTTGATCATTTAATATATCGCTCATAGACACGATAAGCGAAATTAAATATGGAATATAGGACATTTTGTTTTTGATACGGACTTTCAAGCGAGCCGGTCAGGGCGAGCTTGATGCGTTACGCCGTGATAAAGTCCGTATCAAAAACAAAATGTCCTATATTCCTTTTATCGGTAATTCACAAAATGATAAATAGAACTCTATAATGAACTGAAATAAACTGAAATTTCTAAATAGCAATGCTAATCTTTTGTTTGTTGTAATGATTTATATGCATTCTTCATTCAACGTATTACGCGTATGAACACGACAAATAGTACAAAACGACGTCAGCATAGCAAACCGCACCTGACGCCTTCACAGTGGCCCAATAATTTCGTGATACTGAGATTATCGGTCTCTGTAGATCAAAGGAAACTCATACAAATTACCGATAAACATTATCAACTTTGTTGTGCTAGCCTTGTGAGCTCAAAGATGATAATACATCTGCTACACATGTGGCTCTTTATAACGCCAATGAAAAGTGCGATGTGGAGGGAAGTGCTCCATGCTTAAAAGCCTGGTAAGAAATTAAAAAAAAAATAAAATATAAATTTTCTCATTTTGATAGAAATATTTAAGAATCTGTCAAATAATAATAACGATGTTTTCTAATGAAAATTGCAACAGTGGCTACACTTAAGACTTGTTATCTTACCTTTGAGATATTAACAAAATCGATATATACATAACTTGAACTTACTTTGAGGTATGAGCAAATTATTGTTAAAAGCTTCATGGCTACTTGAAGACGAAGAACAGCAATAAAAGCGCTGTTCCATTGCTTGATGTTTCCATACATGTGTAGAGACTTTGTCTCAATTTCATTTACTAATATCCTTTCGTTAATTTTTTTAAGACTGGGTATATTCCACTGCAGTATGAAGTCTGTAAAAAAGATTCCCCGTTGCGGGAGATGTATGCCATCTAAAAATTTCAGTTATAATGTACTTGTACTTGAAAACTGAAGAGAAAATTCACTCATTACACAAAATCATTATATTATAAAATACTTTTCAGTACTTTCTTATTTCATGTATATACCCTATCTTGGACCTCAATATTTACATTGAACATAATTAGGTCAACCGTTAACGTGCTGTCAGAAAAAATAGAGGAGAACATTACTGCCTATGTAACTGCCTATGTAAGTTTTTTTTAAATTCATAATGTATTCATCATCAAAATATAATGTCATGTTCTGCTGTCTGTTGTCTTATGTTTGATTTAATAAAATCATATATTATTACTGTTTAATATTTCATAAATCCTACATTTGGACCTATATTATCACATGTAACAGGGTATTTATTTCGGCAGTGTATTCATTTCTTTTTGAAAAAATGCACTTGGGTAGAATATCCATAACATATAATTTACCAATCATTATGGAGAAATGACCGTGACTGAATATATAATAAACACCTAGGCAGAAATTCGAAAGGTTGTTTATATACCCGGAATTTATGAAAGAACGCTTACACACATGACCATCAGGGATACAAATTACCAGGGCCCTATAGCCCAAAGCCCCTAAAATTTGACCTGGACTACTAAAATTTTAAAACCAGTAGCCTAGGTTGCTATTGATATATCCTGAAATTTTTGGTGACAATATAGTGCTGGGCTAGTAAAATATTGGCTGGGCTAATGAATTTTGTATGACAGGGGCCCAAAGGTTGCCATTTTGCCAATATTGCGAATGTTCATCCCCGTGACCATGCGCACTCAATCATTGACTGGTTCATCCTTTCTAAATCATTTAAAATAAAATCTTTACTACTTTGGTATATGGGATACTTTTTTCATTTCCAAACCCTTAGAATAAGAAACTAGATTAATCATAGGCACATTATTCTAATGATCTACCTTACTATAGCTATACATACTTGTTTATATATACTTCCCTTCTTTTTTCTATTGATCATAATGACGAAAGCGTACACGATAAACATGTAAAAAAAGAGATTCAAGCTCTCCAAATGACCATTTGCAAAAGAAATACTGCAATTTTGTTATCTAATTGTTTCACAAAGATGTGCCGACCTGGTGTTTATAACCACATGATAGTTATATGCGGCTAATGTAATGGGGATAAAAAATTACCGTCAACGCTGCCCAGCCTCTTTATAGATGAAAAGAACATACTTACTCGTCAGCGCAAAACGTCTATTCTACCAGAAAACCTACAAAGGGCAGTTGGTGGTAGCTGAAGTTTAGTACATCAGCCTGAGATGACTCATTTAACAGATAAAAAGGAGAGAAGTTAGTTGGATTGATCACATGAAGTCCTTTTCTACGGCATAAGCACCTCCTGTATTTCAATACTTAGGCCCACAATTTCAATACTTAGGCCCACAAGTGTGTCTTATAGCCTATTCTAATATGGCTCCTGTAAATCGTCAACCAGTATAATACTCGATAACCATATATTTCGCACATGCGCAAATGGAATCAGAATATGAGTAAACGGGATGAAAAACAACAATGATTTTAATTTTGNCATCCCCGTGACCATGCGCACTCAATCATTGACTGGTTCATCCTTTCTAAATCATTTAAAATAAAATCTTTACTACTTTGGTATATGGGATACTTTTTTCATTTCCAAACCCTTAGAATAAGAAAATAGATCAATCATAGGCACATAATTCTAATGATCTACCTTACTATAGCTATACATACTTGTATATATATATCTATACTTCCCTTCTTTTTTCTATTGATCATAATGACGAAAGCGTACACGATAAACATGTAAAAAAAGAGATTCAAGCTCTCCAAAATGACCATTTGCAAAAGAAATACTGCAATTTTGTTATCTAATTGTTTCACAAAGATGTGCCGACCTGGTGTTTGTAACCACATGATAGTTATATGCGGCTAGTGTGATGCCGTCAACGCTGCCCAGCCTAGTTATAGATGTAAAGAAAATACTTACTCGTCAGCGAAAGACGTCTTTTCTACCAGAAAACCTACAAAGGGCAGTTCGTGGTAGCTGAAGTTTAGTACATCAGCCTGAGATGACTCATTTAACAGATAAAAAGGAGAGAAGTTAGTTGGATTGATCGAATGAAGTCCTTTTCTACGACATAAGCACCTCCTGTATTTCAATACTTAGGCCCACAATTTCAATACTTAAGCCCATAAGTGTGTCTTATAGCCTAACAATCAACCTTGACCAACCTGTTACGAGTGAATAGCCACCATGTGTGCCTTGTAGGTGACTTTGGAGAGTCATCAAAGATTAAACCGACCCTTCTTCAGATAAAAGATTTACACTAGAGCTAAACATTGACTATTATAAATATGTTTTTGCAGAAACGGATAACAAAAAATCGAAACACTATATTTAAATATGAGCCTTCAAATCAGTAATGCGAAATGAATGTTGGAACTGGAAGCCGCCAGGAGCTAACATAAAAAATATCTATCCCGAAAACAGTGAAAGTCAAAACCAAGATCAGTTTATTTAATGAGAGGACAATATGTTCTACATTGCACAAATGAGAAGGTACAATCGTAATATTCTTGGCATCAGATTGATTTTGACTTCAAAGTTGTGAACCTTTCCTTTCTCAGCGGCATTTATTTAACCTACCTCCCCGGCATATGGAATAAATATTTCACAATTTATTTTTACTGTAGAGCTTGTAGTTCATACAGTGACTTTATGAAAAGAGCAAGAGCAGTTTCACAAACTGCCGAGTCAGGCTTATGTTTAGCCGTTGTTACTTTCGTCCTTTCAGACATTCTATGGCTGTCAACACGACATCATACATAGATATGAAATGTCGATATAACAAATGAAAATAGACATTTTCAGCTAGATTCACGTCTTCCCGAATTTGACATTACCGATTCTGACTTTACTCATGATTGACCAACTGACAGTATGACGGGTGCTGTATACAGAGCAGGACATGCTTACCCTCCCTAGGCACCTGGTGTCTCTGTTTCTAGAGCTTACATTGTTAATGTTTTAGTTTTTAGTGTCGTTTTTGTGTTGTCCGTGGGATTTGTTGGTGTGTAGTGTCTTTGGTCTTCCGTCTTCTGGTGTTCTTGCTTTTGCCTTCTTTCTGGACTTTGATTTATGTAGTCTTGTGCTTTGTTCTTTCGGTATTCTTCTGCCATTGTTATTGATAGGATGTGTTTACACGTGTTAGCCGTTTCTACCACATCAGGAGATATATAGTTTCCATAACGAGAACTAGTTTATTATGAAATTTCTCACATCGAGTTAAATAAATTTTTCAAATGTTTGAAAGCGAGGCTTGCCGAGCTTTTAAACATTTGAAAATTTATTTAACGAGAGAGGAGAACAAATGTTTCCACACCGTTCAAGTCAGGAAATGTGAAAACTGGATTAAAAAGAGAACAATATTTACATGGAAGGAGTTATGGAGGGAATGTTTATTATTCAATGCTGTGCACCGACAAACGATTGAGAAGAAGAAGCATATTTTCACAGTTGTTACAGAAAACATTGATAAAACATCGGATCATGAAATAAAATAAATATTGGAGACATGAGTGCTTTAGTCGGATGTGATATTACCAATAACGGAAGCCTAAATAGAAATCAAGGGCTACAAGTAAGCATACCATACCGATTGTATAGTCTCAGATTAACAATGAAACGATATGGAATAAATGCACATGAGACAAGGTATCTACAAATAAATAGTAAAACCAAGCGTTTGAACAATATTTTTTACAAAAGGATATGGAGTAAATGAACATGAGACCATAACACATATGTTAACCCCAACTGCAATAATTTTAATGAGCTATATGGCCATTTCGGAAATTAATTCCTCATCAGCAGCATTGGAACCCAAACAAAGGAAATCCATAATTTCAAAAAAATGTTTAAAACGCATAAAATCAAACGAAATCCGAATAATCAAATATAGCTAAGGAAAAAACTTCAATGGAGGGAGTTAATCTCTAGGTTTTAGAATTAACATAAATTTAGATAATAGTAACTGAACAAAGTGTACACATGATATATTATCTCATTAACAAGTACACCATATCTAAGAAAAATAAAGAACATACTGTTTTCAGCTTGATGTTTATCTTTACGTATGTGAGACAAAGTCTCTACAAATACATTGTAAAACAAAGCGATGGAACAACGCGATATACACTCCCGCAATGGAAGGGGAGGTTTTGCATACAACCAACCATTTCTTTTGAAATGTCTGTACCAAGTTAGGGCAATTGTGGTCGAAATTTTTTCCAGTTGTTTCCACCAAATTTGTCTCTTTGTATGATGGACTTCGGCTTTTAACAACTCTGTTCGGTAATAGGGTCTGTAAGTCTTTTCATGTGACTCACGACAACCCACGATAAACAGGCAATTCGAAAACGTTTCCCGTCGAAACATGACGTCTTAGGATTATGACGTTCAGATTTTTGTTTGAAACGTCATATATCTTTGTTTAAAATGTAACTTCCGGGTACAATTTTTGATCCCGGAAGTTCCAAAATTGTACGAGACCTAGAAGCTCTATTTTGTCATTAACCCCATTGTTGTTTCCATCTTGATGTTTATTTTTACTCATGGATGCATGATCGTCAACAAATATAAAATTGACTGGCAAAGTGTTCGTACTACCACTATCCTTCATTGCCGGACGAAGATTAACAGAAGACACTTTGACACCGAATGAACAACTACAGGACACTCAAAGGGTCAAAGGGTCAATTGCAATACAACTTGATTTAATGTGAATCAGAATCCAGAATCCAATTCACAGATATAACGATGAGAAATAACCTTGGAATAAACAAATAAAGGGATATGGAGTAAATGGTGCATACTGGTAATTCCTACATATACATGGTCGGATTGAGTTAACAGAAGAATGCTTTTATAGTTGTTTTTCATCTTGAAGTCACCAAGAGGGCACCAACACTCCTACCTCATGGTAAGTTAAAACAGTTCCTAGCACCTATTTGAGCGGAAATCACTCCAAAAATGTACAACAACGCTACATCTGTGTATTTGTAACACATAAAGAGAAGGAAATTTCTGTCACAAAAATACATACCGTTTCTGTTGCAATTGCATCAAGAGCGTTGAAACAACATCATAAGGAAAGGCAATGGAAGAAAGGTTATTTATATAGTGAAAAAAAAAGGAAAAGATAAACAAGCTAACATCTTTGAGACAGCTCTTTATTTGACCCCAAAGGAAAAAATAAAAAAGGAAATATAAAGACAGACCTAAAAGAGAACATAAGAGGATGAAAGACTTATCAAAATCAGACGTTATGAAGCTTGAAAAGCTTTCAAAGACATCGACAGATGGAGAAGCATCGTTGCTAAAGAATACGTCACTGGGAGTAATGAGTAAGTAGTAAGTTATTTTAAAATGAACAAAACAGTGATCTATACAATGTTATGTTTAATGTACCATCTTTACATTTGAAACATTACAATGAACAAATACAATGATACGGAGAAAAAAGTAAAAATCACGGAAAAAAAATTCTGATACATGGTAAGTAATGAAACAAAGTTTTCATTGTTGTTTTTCATTTATGCATCTACGCATCACATGTACTTCATTTATCACTTTATAAATTTCAAGAATTCTAAGCGGTTTTTGGTACAATTTACTTAGATGTACATTGTATTTTGCACTTTTTTTAAGTGAATTGGATTTTGTAGGGAAAAAAATGTTAATAGGGTCTGTAAGACTCTTTAAATTTTCGAACTTCCGGATGAATTGTACCCGAAAGTTGCAATTTTATTATAAACATATGACGTTCCAAGCACAAATTTGGCCGTCATAAAGCTGCAACGCCATGTTTATGCAGGAAATGTTTTCAATTTGCAATTTTATCGTGAATTCTCGTGGGTCATATGACGAGACTTACAGACCCTAAGGTAGACATCAAGGATGTTAAACACTTCTAATAGTTTACATTCATTTGAACAAGTCGTTAATTATAAACAAGCTGTGCACAACATATACACACAAAAATAGATGAATCACAGTTTGCCTCCATACATCTGTTAAGCCTTACCGTTTTGTTTTTTTTAAACTCGTACCATAAATTTTCGTAAAAATCCCTAAATAATTGATCTCTGAATCACGACTAGTACATATGTAATGACAGAATATTATGTCTGTGTGAGCACTAGAACTTTCATGCATGTTTTTATGGAGTTTTTGACATCCTTTATTCTGTCTTTTATTTAATTTTGATCTTAGTTTATTGTATCATATTGCTGAATTATAATTCATCTCAGTATCCTTCACTCTTGTCTTCCCTTTGTTCGAATTGTACATAACATACATATGATTATATAATAAGTCTCATTTAATTTGAAATAAGTTAACTTAAAATAAAAAAGTTGGTAACAGCAATTCATGTCGAGTTTTGTAGGCATTCAGCTGAACTCAAAACCATTTATCTGGTAAAATGTCTATGCAGGTGTACATTTTTCTTTGTTGTTAGGGAAACTCAAAATAGTTTGAAAAAGGCTATATATGAACATACACTACACACTCATTCTTTGGTAAACCTACATCAATTTCTCTGTAAAGGTAAAGCAATAGTTCCTTTGAAGTGAAAGGTTTACATTCCATTAGTAGAAATCTTAAAGTCATTGTTTTTCATCTATTCATTAGAGTCTGAGACTGCGTTAGATCGGATACAACATTTACATGCGAGGTGTTCGCGGTATTTCTTAATCCTCAATAGATAAATAATGGGATCCAAAAGTGGCGTAAGCAATACGAGTACACTGGTAGTAAACTGAATGTATGGTTCAACAGTATCATAGCTGTCTGCAATGTAAGCATAAAGGCCAAGAACTCCTCTTGGGAAAGCAGATATACAGGCGACGATAATTAACATTCCAAGGGTTGCCATATTCTTTCGCATTCGTAAAGCTTTTGCTTTTTGGCGTTCAATTTGAGCTTCTGTTAAAATGTTTCCATGGACACCAATCGTGTTTTGTTGCTTAACCATACGTCTAGCTACAACTCCATAGATAACGGCAATCAAAATGATAAGTATTGCCACTGGTAAATCATGGGTCAGGAGATTCTGTGGTTCCACTGTATATTTCATATCGCAAGGAAAAACGCCATCCGATGCATTTATCCCAAATCTAACTAACGCAAAGCAATGAGGAATGGCAAAGCAAATACCAACTGAAATGTTTCCTGTTAAAATGTCCAAAATTCTTCGTTTTGGTGTAAATGTTGCGTTCAACCGCTCAAGGCATATTAACAAAGTATGCAACAGCGACGATATAACTGTACCACTTGTGACATCTTGGATCAGCATGCACTGGACGTTTATTGCTTTCGAGCCATTATTTAACTGATTTAACAGAATGGCATACATGAATTCAACTCCAATTGCACAATCTGTTAGACTTAAATACAAAGCCAAACGCAAAAACTTCACCTTCTTTAATTCATTGGATTTTACAGATGCGTAAATAGAACAGCAATGAAATCCTATTACTATGGTGGAAAATACGAATCCCATGATGTAGATTGAATTTGCCATTTTTATCGTGTTTCCATCAGCTCATATACATGTAAGCACTGTGAAGCTGTACTGATTTCACAAAGAAACCAAACAGATTATATTTAATGCTACCTTAGTGGGTTGGAAATAATAATTATTACCTTATGATTATATATACCTGGTGAATGTTTTAGAGACCAATGTTATACTTTGTTGCCAATATAATTGTTCTAGTCAGACAGGAGAGAGGATTGAGGCGGGGCTGCATGTTATTCTATAGAAGATCAATGCAATGGCTCGTCTTTATAAAAACAAAATGAGCGTTTTCGTTTCAATGGAAACTTAACTTAAAAAAATGCACACGTACTTCTTTCATCAATCTTTCTCCATTGAAAAATACAATTTATGTATTTCTCATCTCTTTGTGGCATCATTTAGTTCGAACTTCAGAAATATGTTAAAGTCTCGATTGATTGATGTGCATTTTTTTAAAGTCATTCGTCGAGGCAAAGTAAGAATATTTTTGTCTTAGGTCTATACCGACTTTTAAGATATATATTACTTGACTACTTGTCATGATATGTTCTAATAAAACAACGGCAGTAGATTACCGAAGGAACAAAGGAGTGAAATTTACGAAAATCGGAAGTCCACATACATGGACAAAACGAGGTCACAGAAAACAATGACGCTAGACAGATACAAAGCACAGAAATAGAAATCACAACACTCAAGACAAAGGCACTCACAGTGTGAACTCCAGTGATACTGAGAGTAACATCAGGTGCACAGGAAGGGCAAGCATGTCCTACTCTGTTAATACCCGTCACTGTAAGTAAAGGCATATGTGCCGGTACCAAGTCCGGCTGTCCCGAGTTCCTATCGTTGTCTACGTTTGTCTTTTGTCTTATACGTGTTTTTCTTTTGTAGTTCCCTTGCAAATTTTTGCATGTAATTATAATTTTCAGCCATTGTAGGCGTTTCCTGTTATCCATTTTTTAACATATGTGTTTTGAAAGATCTGTTTGGTAGCTGATTGGTAAATGCCATTTTCTAACCATAAGACAAGGTCAGTGAAAACCTATACCAGTATGTTTTACATCTCTTACCCTCAAACAGTACTACTTTATATTTTGAAAACTTTAGTATTCAAATAATAACAAGGACATATCGATGGTACCACAACCATCACTAACGAAGACAAAAATAAAATTTAACAGCACGATTAACACGACACGGCAAGACAAAAAAACTAAAGCACTGACAGTGTGAACTCCAATAAAACCGAGAGTGACTCTAATATGACACCTAAAGTATCGAAGAAAGGTGTGCATCAAAATTTTTAGGTTTCAATGTCTTTGACGGACGCGAAGTGTGCATGGTTTGACACCCATTTCAAACAACGCTCCAAAACTTGCATCTGATTTGATATTCACAATATATTTGTTGTAACCGTATATGGCACTATAATTCTTAACTTATATTAGTGTCACATGTAAAACAAACAAGTCAATTTTATGGAACACCCATTTCGAACAACGCTTTTTACAGAACTTCAAGCTGATATGATAATCACAATTAATTAATTGTGACCGTCTGGGTTACGTGGTGTCAAATGTAAAACAAATGATGTTTAAATTTCCGGAACACACATAAATTAATAGAGGACAATGGAAAACATTAGATATGAATTTTAAACTATGAACTTCACTTCGGAGTGTGCTATTTGTATTTAACTGGTCGCACTTTGTACTATAAAATATCATATTTCTAATTTCTACCCGTTTTCATAGTTTGTCATAGTTCCTGAAGGTGGGAGAAACATGTTTCTCCTCTCTAGAGAGAAGTTTCTTTTCGGTGACTGACTGGTTGATACATGTTTTCACTTATGACGTTAAATTTGTTTCCTCTTTTCAAAACTAGAGGCTCAGATACTGAGCCTGAATCTCTCATCTGACAAAGATGTTCATGCTGATGACCAAAAATGTTTTTCCTATAGGGTCTAATGTTAAGCTATGTTCTCTACTGACATCCATATTTTTGTCAGATTCAATTGAAATAATTATTCTTTCTTAATATCTTTCCATACATTATTCCGATATAGTTAAGATAAATTCACTTTAATGGTTTCAGAGTAGATGATGAAAATGAAGATTTTTCCATAGGATCCTATGTTAAACAATGCTCCGCGCTGGCCACTATGAAAAAGAAAGGAAATGGGGTAAATGTCAAGGAGACAACATCCCATACCCAAGTTATGTTTTTTATCGGATCGAAACAAAATGAGCAGTTTTAGTTATGGACCTTCCATATATCATTCCTGTAATGTTTGGTTGAATTTGCTTCATTGGTTTCAGAGGAGAAGATGAAAATGTGATTTTCCCATAGGGTCCAATATTAAACTTTGTTCAGTGCTGGCGGCCATGTTTTTTATCAGATCCAAACGAAATGAGCAATCTTTGTTGAGGACTTTAAGTACATCATTGATAATGGTGATTATGATTTATGTGAGCTCTAAAATATATATAAGTAAATATAATTTAATTACTTATAAATATGAAAAAGAAAGGAAATGGGGTAAATGTCAAGGAGACAACAACCCATATCCAGATTAAAACGACAAAAAACAAAACATCTAGGGGTCATCATATGGTCTTCAACACAGTGAGGAACCTCACGCCATATAGTAAGCCCTAAATGGCCCCGAAAAGGTAAAAAAGTGAATAAATCAATGGAAACAAACCACATCCAATAACCCAAATATCAAGAAACTAAAATTTTATAAGAAGACAAGGACAAGCCAATGACCAACATATTCCTGACTTGGGACAGGCGCAAAAATTGCGGTGGGTTAAACTCGTTTTCTTGGATCCAAACCCTCCCCTAAAGTCCAACTTATCAAGACGAGTACCCTTACAATGAAGTACATAAAACATGAAGACAATACACATAGGTACTGTCCGGACAAATGCTCGCAGTTACTGACAGCTAGCTAAGGACATAATTTCCGTTGACTATGATATCAAGCCTTCTTACATGTGAAATTTCAATTGAAATACTTCTAAATAGATTTGGTATAACAACATCATCAATTATGAAAGAAGAACATGATATTGTGCAATGCCAAATACTGCCAATATGAAAAATTGTTAAATTTAGTTATGGTGTAAAGCATTTAGGAGACGATCAATATTTTTGCCAACAAAAAACCAGAAGTAAAGATTTAACAACAATACTGTATTTATATCCTTTATGAATAAGTTTGTTCAATGGATTAATAAGTTTGGAAGGACAATTTTTGAATTTATGCGCTTTGTAAATGATATTTCCATAGAAGTTTGGATGTGAAAATATAAGAACATTTTAGCCTATGTAATTATCAATTTAAAATTTGATTTTTCCTATAAAATCAAATGAATTTGATCATACACTGTTGTATAGTTTAGATACTTATTTTTAAAATAAATAGAAGACTAATAACAAACAGTGCATATGCCTATGACTAAATTGGAACACATCAATACACCACTCATACTTATGCAATACTAAGTATATAGCAAATTACAATAGTGGTTAGCTGCACACAAATACTGTTCAAACTCCCTATGTGTGCAGCCATTAAAAATCATGCATACTCAATCACACTTGTACCTTTCAAAACCATCTTTCTTAAAAATTCCAATCTATGTCATTCTGCAATATGCAAATAAATATTATACTACTAATTATGAGGAATTGGTATCCAGGGGTTCCAGCAGCTATTTGCTTTTTCTTAAAGGTTTTCTCTTAAAGTATACACATTTTTCAATTGAAATGTTTTCTATTAAATAATTTCTCCAGGCACGGCTATGAAGTTGGTCCCCATTTAATTTTGATCGATAAATGTAAAATTTTGTATAAAAAATAATTGAATTTCGAACATAATTTATGTCTGATTTTTGTTAATTTCAGAATAATACAATCTCCAAATTGAGAGGCAGAATTATTTCAATTTTTCCAATATCCATTCATGTAAATCATTCCAAAGTTGTGATTCCAGTGATTCTTTGTTTTTTCATACCATATTTCCCAAGATTTCAGCACAAAGAAGAAAAATATAGGGTGATAAAGGATACCCTTGTCTGAAGCCCCTTTCTACATTGTAGGATTGTGAGAAAAAGCAATTTTCAGTTACACAATTTGTTATATTGGTATAACATGTTTTCTATCGGATCGGAACGAAATGAGCAATCTTTGTAAAGTACCTTCCATGCATCATTCCTGTAAAGTTTGGTTGAATTTGCTTCAGTGGTTTCAGAGGAGAAGATGAAAATGTGAAAAGTTAACGGGCGGACGACGGAAGACGGACGCCAAGTGATGGAAATAGCTTACACTGACCCTTTGGGTCAGGTCAGCTAAAAACGACCACGCCTTATGACGTCACGTTAAAAGAACATATTTATTTTGGATCATCATTTTCTGGTCAAGTATCGCCTTAAAATCACTTGAGAAACAGATTCACAAATGTATCTTTTGAAAACAACATCTTTACCCTCTTTTTAATTAAATTTCAAAATATTTAAAATGTTCGGCAAGCCTTGCCATTAAAAATTTGAAAATCTATGTATTTCTTTATCTCCTGTGTAGAAATGTCGTTGCTCACTCTATGCTGTTGTGGAATTTATATTTTCGAAATTTTTTCTACCAATCTCAAATTTATTTTAACACTTGCATAAATGTACCCGTGTTAATGATGTTGTTGAAATAGTCTAGTACGCCGGACATAACTCCATTTAAATCAAAGTCCATAGGAACCTGTGATAGATAGACCTAGCTGCAATACCATAATTTTTGAATTGTGATATAATTTACTAATTGCTTTTTAAGTGTAAGATCATAAAAAACGGAGCTATAATGATTTAAGAGTTTGTTTGATTGACAATTTTTGACAGATATTTTCCATTTATTGTTTGTAATTTTGAACAAACTTTAATTTGACTTTATTTACTTCGTTTTGATTTGCTATAAAGCTTTCAACATTACTTGTTATTTAACTAAATACTCAGATTTCCTAATAAATGACTAAAGCTAAAGTATATTGATTAGATTGTCATCCACATGCGAACATCAGTATATGTCTATAATTACGACTAACAAAATGAAAAACAAAAGATAAAGGTAAAAATTAATAAGAAGACTCAAAAAAACAGATTCCGATGTATGGGTTGGTACTATATCATTTCTAAATGTAATTATTTGTTTTGTTAAGATAAGTTTGACGCACATAGATATTTATGCACAAAAAGGGAAAAACACCTGTTTATAACTGACTTGGAATTTAAATAATTGTATAACCAATGGTTTTCCTAATGAGAAGTGTTTAGAATAAAGCCACCTGAATAAAGCACATATAAATCTTGTCCTAATACATAGATAGCTCGGTTATAAATAGATAAATATGCAAATATATATTATTACTAGTATGTCTGTTGTTCGAAGAACAATTGATAGGTCTTTCCCGGAAATTGCGTCATAATGTTCTCACTATTGATTCATTGCTTAAACCATCATTCAAAGCTTGATATATACATTTGTTTAATTCTTAAGCATGAAATAAGATTTTTGACAGTGACCTTGACCTTTGACCTCGACCTTATTTTGAAGGTCACGTGTACCTGAACATTTTTTGTATTGAACATAAGTTTGTATCTTCAATGGTATTTGAGCTATTAACAAAAAACCCAAATTCGGACATCAAAAATCGATTTTTGGTACATAGGCCTAAAACGGTTGGTCCAATCATCTCGGACCCATGTAACAAATGTAGATCTCAACTAGACACACATTTTCTCCTTTACATTTAATCAGCTCTCTGCTACGGTTTCCGAGTTAATCCAATAACAAGGTCTGAGGTCAATGACCTTTGACCTTAGCATTTTTAGATGTAACACATATCACCTAAGATGAATGGAAAAGGTTCTAGGTTTCTATCTCTTACCGTTTTCGAAAAATACGTACTCAAAGATGTGACGAAATTTTGCGGGGGCATAACTCATGAACGGTCCACCGTAGAGTTTCAGTCAAAATGTAACGAAAGTCCGTCATGGCCTAACAAACATTTTTGCTATTACACTTCTTCAGCTATCTCTTATGGTTTCTGAGTTTATCCCATAACAAGGTTTTCCGGACCTCTGGCGAAAATTCGTGAATGAAAAAAGATTTTCGACCGTTCCCTATTTCTTATCAACTAGACATGGTCCCAACTATTGTGTAAAAATATCAAAAGGATATGTCCAGCCAATTTTCTGAAAATGAGACAGAAAAGAAGAAGAAGAAGAAGAAGAAGAAGAAGAATCAAACGAAATACAGAAAGATATTTCCCTTGAAAAGGGGAAAGACCTTAATTATTTGATTTTCAATATCTCCAAGTCGAATCATAAAGTTGCAGCTGAATCATCACAAAAGCTTATACCAGAATTGAATGGAAAATTTGCCGAATCAGTGTCTCCTAAAAATAACAAGCAACTTCCAAAAACTAAATTTACATTAACTTCAGAATTTTGATATTTATTACCACTAGGCAGATGCCTCTGCTGGCAGACTGTCAGTCTCGGAATGTTTTTACTTTCCAAGAAGTCAGTATTTCTGTGCGAACCTGAAAACCATTTTAGTTACAACTTGCAATATCTAAAACTTACTTTAAATATTTTACTTAAAACTGTGGAGCATCTTCCTCTTGCATAGATCCATCCTTAGCTGATATTGCCTTATCATTTAGATACTTAAAAAACATGATTTATAGATTCACTCATGCATGAAGAATACTTGTACAGAACAATAGTATTTTATTTTGGTGAAAAGGGCTCACGACTGATAAAATATAGGTCGCCGACAATTTATAATGGCAGACCCTAAAATTATTGTCATTATGAGTTTTACATTATAGTTATTCATTATCTCCATCTTTGAAATTATTGTCCATTACACCAAAATAAACAAATTTTTCAATCAAAAGTACTGGCCCTGGGAACAGAAGCTCGCAGAAGCTCGGGGTCCTAGCAATGGTCCTGTAACGTGTATCGAGCGGCCAATGGATTCGTACCAAATTCACTTTGGATTCTTCTTACTAAATAATTCATCAAATTATCAAAAGGAACACATACAATTTTCCAGTCAAATGAATCAAACGATAAGCACTTTGACAAGTAAACACAATTACTTTCACTTTGACACAATGAAATAGCAACTTGCACTTTGAACTAAACACTTTATGACACAATGAAATATTTACAACTTATCAAATTGCACTGTCAAATGGCACGATGAAATATTAAACTAGCAAATTGCACTGTCAAACAATCTAGCAAATTGCACTGTCAAATAGCACAATGAACAACCTAGCAAATTACACAAATGGTACAATGAAATAATCACTTCCAAACAGAATAATATACTCCGGTATTAATTTGCCTATATAGAATTAACCAAATGTTGAACTAATAACTAACAAAATGCACCATAATCACAATATATACAATAAGAAAGTAATTATCCAAACACTTTAAATGTATCACTTTAAATTATTATCCAAGGAATATCACTTTGAATTCCGAATCCTAGAATTATAATAAATAATCCAATTTGCACATAGAATTCACTGTTAAATCCAAGGAATAATAAAACACTCGCTTTGTATCACTTTAAGAACCTTGAACACATTCAATGGTCAACACACTACACTGAGACCTGGATTCGGTCTCCTTATATACTGTCTTATATACGTGGTTGAGTTGGACGAGTCTATTTCTTATCTGTACAGGGATGGTAAGGTCTTTTAACTCCAAGCTGCAACCTAAGCGCCTATTATTAATGTATAAGGGAAGTTAGGTAATTCTCCGGTTATCCAATGCAAGGAGGAATATACTGTTTAATAATTATAAACCTCTGTATATAGAAATACATATTTCTATCCCCACAATGTAAATACCCTCGATCAGAAAAGTGGACTGTGCATTAGTAAAGTTATCTCTAGAGTAGAAAATAAACAAAATGAAGGTAGGAATCAATCAGTAAACATTATTCATAATATCTTTAATGCGGACAAGGGTATCAACAGGCATTTTTGTCACATTATCCACGCCCTTAATTTCATGCGTCCTCGCATGACTTCTGACAATCACAAATGGTTACTTTTATAACCACACTATTAGACTGGACATCATAACGATTATACAAAAGCCTACTACTGCTTCGTCGTTTCATCATATAAAACTTTTATAACCACACTATCAGACTGGACATCATAACGATTATACAAAAGCCTACTGCTGTTTCGTCGTTTCATCATATAAAACCACTTTAATAAATATCAGCATCTGGTCATAAGTACTACATCTGGCCACCTGTCAGGCATTATACTCCATCTGGCACTAAAAGCCAGGTAACACGATAATATGTTTAATTCAATTATATTTTATTGCATTAAATCAAAGAAATGGGATTGAGTACAAGTTATTGCAACTTAATGTACGCCCTTTCCCTACAATAACAAATGGCAAGACAAAAAGCAAACATCATACATATATCTATGTAGAAAAAAAATTATAACAATCTCTAAGTTGAACTATAATGATATAAGAAAAAATGAAATGAACTATACCTCATATAACTCATAGGAATCTTTTAGTATTTTTTATATATTGAAAGACTGTTTCAAATATACTCAAATTTGTTTGCAATGTTAAAATATCCCTGCCAAAGAGTAATGTCTCGATTTCCCGGTAATTTTCTACATTCATATCATTGAGCTGTCTGAATAAGATTGTGTGTTCATTTTGGTACACTGGGCATTGAAGCAAATAATGTATGACGTCCTCATACAGTGAGCCACACTGGCATGAAAGACTAGCAACAACATTTATTTCCAATAAATGCATTTAATGAACTGCATTGATGTCTCAATCGAGTGTGTATTATAACGAATTTTCGTGGTCCAGTACCAAAATAAGCTGGGGTTTTAAATCATAGTCTTTTAATTTACGCTTGAATTGTGTAAGTGTTCTCACATTTCTTACTCTTAAGTCTAAGTTATTCCAGAGTCGAACAGAGGACGGTACAAATGATTTTTCAGTCAGACTTAACCTGCATCTGGATATAATAACTAAATACCGAGGTTACTGTGAATTTACTTTCTGCATATGCGCATTTCGACAACTAATGTCTCTTCAGTGCAGATAAAATCTAAACATTTGGAAGACCACAAACTCAAAGATTTTTAAAAACTGATAGAGAACAAATAACCAATATGATCTAAATGTAAAACCAAAATTAGCTAAGGACAGAGCTATGCGTGAGGGAGATACTCCTTAGTTTTCAACAAAATTTACAAAATTTTAGATATTGTAAGGTTCCAAAAATAATCGGCTTTAACATAGTTTTAATTGTTTCTAAGATTATAATTATTCTGATGGTAAACATTCATAAATATTGAGGACATAACCTGTTGTACATTTGATAGAATTGATAATTTCCTGTTATTGCGTCTCTTGGATAATTTTTCCTACCCTGTTTCAAAATATAACGATTTACTGCTTGTAAATTTTGGCATGCCTGTTACTATTCTTGCAGCTTCTAATTGTATTTTTTCTAATTTTTCTGAATCACTTTCAAAACAACCATCCCATACTCCGCAGGCATATTCCAATAACGGCCTAATAAAACTTAGATATATGGACAGACTCTTGAAAGATAATGTATATTTAAATTTCCTCAGAACATTAATTGCATTAATGCTGATTCAGCAATATTATTAATATGATTTGTCCATTGACCATTGCTTGAAAAAATAATTCCCAAATGTTTATGGGTTAGAACTTTATCGATTTCTTCATTATCGAATCTTAGGTTTATATTGGGCTGGGGAATATTAGTAATTATAAGTGCCTTTTTTTCTTAGGATTGAACTCAACTAATCAATCTTTTGAACAAGCATTTATCAATTGGAGATCATCATTTATTTTAGTCTCGATTGTACTAATATCGTTGCTACTATAGGCGAGCAATGTATCGTTACCAAAAAGCCGTGATATATTACCTAAGTTATCGGTTATATCATTAATATAAAGGAGGAAAGGTAAGGATCCAAGGACAGAGCCTTGGGGAACAATGTTGGAAAGTTCGCCATTTACAAAGACTATTTGCTTCCTGTTGCTGATATAATCCTTCAACCATTCCAGCATGTTCCCAGAGATACCGTAAGAACGTAGTTTCGTTATTAAACCTTGATGCCAAACTCTGTCGAAGGCTTTAGAAATATCACAGAAGATTAATGCATTTTTGACATTTTGTTATCCAAATTTAGGCAGATTCTATGATATATTTCTATAAACTGATATACAGTTGAGTGACCAGAGAGAAGCCCAGATTGATAGGAATTAAGTAAAGAATTGTCTATGATATAATTATAAATATATTTATGAACAACTCTTTCCATTATTTTACCAACACAACTCAGCAATGATATTGGTCTGCAATTGCAGGGGTCTGTTTTGTCATTCTTTTTAAACACAGGCATAACCATAGCTAATTTCCAAATGTTTTGAAATTTGCAACTTTGCAATGAAGCATTAAATAATATCATTAAATAATATCAGTAGTGGTTTACTTTTTGTATTTGATGTTCCTTTTAACATTTGATGACTAATTTTGTCCTCTCCGGCTGCTTTACCGATTTCAGATTTCGTTCTTTATCAAAAATATCTTGTTGTGTAATGTGAATACTTGATAAACAACTTTTCGTTCTTGAACTAAGAGTGGGAGTATTTTATCACCATCATTGAGAGATGAAATACTACAGAAGTATTTGTTAAGAATATTAGCTTTTTCGCGGTCGTTACTTACAAGGGCATTTGTTTCCGCATCATAAAGGCACGGTATACTGTAATCATTTTTAGATCCTTTGGTTAACTTTTTGATTAAAGACCAATATGATTTTGAGTCGTTTCGGGAAAGTGAATCAACTAATTCATCAGCACTAAGAAAGAATTGCTCGCGGGCATATTTTATAATGTTTTTGACCTTATTACGTTGCGATTTATACCTATTTTTTGAATATTCGTTTTTTTTTTAAATCTAAATGTTTTATGTAAGCGATTACGAATTCTTATTTCTCTGCGTATTTCAGAATGAAACCAGGGTTTATCGTTTGGCCTCGCCGTTATAAATTTTGAAGGAATATGTTTTTGAATTATTGATAATATGTCCACATTTATATCAGTCCATTAGAATACACCAACACTTAAAACTTCACTCTATCTTCTAACAGCAGGAAATCTAGTGGTATAAAATTATCTCCTTCTAGAAAAACTCTTCTGTGTCTCATAACTTTTTCGGAACAAATTAACAGTAGGCGACGAAAATAAACAATCAACAAAATGTCAGGATTTCAAAAGAAATAAACAAATACAATATTTAGTGAAAACGTCATTCAATTCCCAGATCTTTACTTTGTAGTTAAAAAGTGATTAAACTTGCCCACAAGATGAGGTAATATGCGAATTCCTTACATAATTTACTGTCGTGATGAAAATATTGAATGGACACACTGAACAAAATCAATTACTATAGGGCGTTAAAATGCATGTACCAAGACAAAATTATATTTACAGATAGATTTTTTAACATACTTTATTTATAGGTCAATTTAGTAAACGATTCTTGCATAAGAAACGCTGAGATCCAAATCTAATCCTATGTTACTAGGCAACGAAACAGCACCATTTTCCTTTTATACCCACGATCTCAAAGGGTAATCATCAAAACAAGATTTCATTGGTTCAAATAAGGAAAAGGGCGTGCCTTCATTTAAAACTCATTCAAAGACCCCACGTACTTAGTGAGTAAAAATCGATATTGTTTATGTAACCTTGATGGTTGCGAGGTATAAACGGTCGTTTTGTATACTTTATTTCGTCAAAACCACTGCGTGTACCCAGTCCAAAGTTTGCAAATGAATCGATAAATATTTAATTGCAAAGTATATTTTTTCCTGGAAATTTTCGTTATAAAGAAATGGCTAGATCCAAAACTCTTTGGAATCATGTTTATTCCGGGATATCTCATTTTTCATTAAAAAATATGCGAGAAATATAAAAAAAAAAAATCATTTGTCAATATCAAGATACGTCAAATGAACATAACAGAGTATAAATTTTCATGTTATAAGTAACTTTTATCAGGCCATGACAACGAGTTACGCGTTGCAATCTTTCTAAACGAGAGTTCATTTTCTCTTGTTTAAATACCACCAGATTTCAGACTGCTAACAAACACAAAACTCCGATTGAATACCTTTTGATTCCATTCCTATATCAAATTGAAACATATACATTAAGAACTTTTGCCTATTACGTCTGCAATTTTGAATGTCACAGCCAAAGAGTAAATTTTAGTTTCCCTAACAAATTAAGCCTCAACATCGGCTCCTAGGAGCCGAGGAGAGGTCTTTTACGTGCTCAGGGTGTGACGTACCTAAACACGGGGCCTCGGTTTATCGTCTCATCCGAAGGACTTCATAGAATAAAAGAACTCATTCGTGTAAAAGAAAACAACACATTGAATAAAGTCACTCCTTGTAGACTTTACTTAGAATCACTATATACACAAACTAAACAGAATCAATCCTGTTTTTACAAGTTTTTTCAAAATGTTTGTCCCCATAAAAGTTAAAGCAGGCACTTTCTTCTTTATCACTGTAATCTTCTTACCACCTTTTTCATATTCTGAAATTATCTTTCAGTACTTTGTAACCATCTTCTGTTCCTTTTCTTCTTCAGACACGACCTTCCTCACCCATGTATGGGTGGAAACAATTGGTCTAGGGGTTAAACCCTTTGTCAATTTCTGTCTTAAGTCTTGCATCTTCCTCTTTGGGGTATGTTTAGTTTTCGGTCTCATAGCTTTCCTCACTTTCTACCTTCTTCTACAAGATTACCACAGCTTGGCTTATCTTTATCCAAGCTTTTCTTCTCTTCATCCTGATCAGCTTTATCTTCATCGTGTACCACAGTCCTCTTTACTTCAGATTCGACAACTGCAACATCAGATAACTCGTCGCTCGACACTTCATCACTCGTTGTTAGTTTTTTTAGGTCTCCTTTGTCACGTCATCTGAGTCGGACAAGTTAAGGTCTCTAACAACCTCACTAGTTACAATCCTACTTGTGCTATAGGAACAGGTTGGTTATTGTTATTATCAACCATATCGTCGTTTTGGACAGAACTGGTTTCCTTCTCCTCGGACGAAAACTTCTCATTTTCACCAGCACTACAGTGAATATTCTTGATGTGCTTTTTCAAGTACATGTAGTTTCTCTTCGTCGTATGGTACGCGCACAAGTCACAGAATAGAGGGGATTCTGCACATTCCAATATGTGTTTATTCCTCTGGTCTTTCGTTCCAAAAGACGTCGGACAAAACGGACACATAAATTTATCTTTCTCCGTATCAGTCAGTGCAGGCATCCTTGGAACTACCTTTCTTGGTGTAGTTTTAGTTTTGGGCATATTTATCTGCAAAGATAAAGAAAATACAATATTTACTATTTCACAATATTTACTCAACTATGTACAAAACTATATACAACACTTAAGGCAAGAAACCCCCTAAACGTAGTTATCTTGCATCCAAGCAGGTGGACGTCTTTTCCTTCGCCCACTAGCGATCTCACTTAAATTTTCTTCTTCGGAACAAGACCCATCATCACTGACCGAGTCTTCGTTTTCATTTGAGCTAAGAATCTTTTTGGAATCACACCAAATAACTACTTGTTCTACTTGTTCCTCAGTTTCCGAATTCACTTTTGAACACTTTTGAAGACATTTTCATTTTGTTCGTATGATAATCGACTATCGCCGTTTGTAAGAAGATGTAAGTTGACCTCAAGACCGTCTGGCAGACAATCTAAACCATTCATCAATGTATTACGTAGGTTTGTGTATAATGAACAATTAAAAAAGAAACGATACGAGTTCTCACACTGAGCTCCACATGAACAGCTTTGATTAGAGACAATATTTACTCTATATAGATCGTAATTGAGAAAGGTAGCAGAACATCTTAATTGAGTAAGAATGATATTAAGTTTTCGAGGCCCAAATGAGAAATATTTTGGGATATTTCTATCATCAGACATCGATTTTAAAGTTGACTTGAATTTTGAAATTGTGTTTAAGTTTCTAACAGATTCGTCAAGTTTATTCCACTGCTTGATAGTTGCAGGAATAAATGATTCTGCTGTATTTGTGAGTCTACAAAAAGGTACGATAATATCATTTCCATTTCTTAGTGGATATACTGTGGTACTTTGAATTGTTGGAGAGATTAAATCACAGAGATATTAAGGCGAATCATTTTGTATATTAAAGAACAAATGCAGCTTACGTCTATTTCTTTTCTCCTGGAGACTTTCTCACCCTGTTTCTTTATAAATCGCATTAATATTTGTAAAATTGGCAGCCCAGTAACGATTCTTGCTGCTTCTTATTGGAGTTGATCTAAATTATTTTGCATTAACCATCCCACAATTATCGAAAACTCCACAGGCATACTCGAATAAAGGTCGAATAAACACGAGGTATAGTTTTTCTAGGTTTGTTCTACTTAAGGAGTACTTCAATTTTCTCAAGACGTTTAGGTGCTTAGATACAAACTTGACAATATTTTCAATATTCTGTATTATTAAACATCATTATTTCTGTGTTCTCTTGATTGAAAGACATCAACCATTTATTGGGCCACTCATACAATTCATTTAGGTCATGATCAATCACTGATTGTATCAGTGGTCCATCACTACCAGAATGGTTAAATGAAGTATCGTCAGCAAAAAGCATAGTGAGAGAGTAGAGAGTTTCTGCAATATCATTTATATATATAATAAAAAGAAGGTCCCATGGGGTACTGACCCTTGTGCGACACCTGCATGAATTGAACTAAGGGTAGAAGCAGATTCTTTTATAACTACTTTTTGTTTGCGTTCATGTAAATAGCTTTCGATCCAGTTATATAAATGTCCATCAATTCCGTATGATTTCATTTTACAAAGCAGTCCCCCATGTCCAACTTTTATCAAAAGCCTTCGAGAAATCACAAAAATCTGCGTTGTTCGGCACTCGTGACATTTTTATTGATTTTCACGACAGTCAATTAGTTATATTTAGAATCCACAACTGCATCGAGTGAAAAACGACATTTCCACACTAGAGACAGTTAAATTTTCAAATATTTAAACGCAACGCTTGCCGAGCGTTTAAAATATTTGAAAATTTAACTATCGAGAGTGTAGAAATGTCGTTTTTCACTCGATGGTCGTGGATTTTATTTTTCTAATGATTTCAAGGAGATTTTGGGCAAGAAATTAATCCACCCTTTCCGACAATCTGAAATAAATGTGTTCTTTGAGCGTGACGTCATCAGGCATGGTCGCCTTTTTTCTTGGCGTCACAATTGTAAAGTCGGAAAACGGCAAACATATTTGACGTCATAATTGAATTTCAGCCAATCACTTGCCGAGAACATTCTCTCTAGAGAGGATTCACGATTCCCCCACTGTTCAGGAAACGCGAAAAAAGTGCAGATATTAAAGAAACTATAATTACTTTCAAATTATATTGCAATCTTAGTGTAACGTCATTGACAATTAAAACGTAACAAAGTAGCGGGCGCTCCCTGCTAAAGGCGACGTTACTAAAACACGGATTACATGACAGATATCTTATGGAAATTTAGAAGACATTTCGAATTTTGTAAGATGTCTTCGTTTCTAAAAGAATATATTTGAGATATCATTTAGGTTAATAAGATATCTTATAAACTTTATGAGATATTTCTTAAAACTAATAAGATATTTTATAAAGTAAATGATATTTCTATAAATTATATAAGTCTTGTTAGTTTATAACTAAATAAGATATCTCATATGCAGAACCTAAATTCACTGTTACTTCGGTATTTTGATATTTATTACGACTGGGCCAATGCCTCTGCTGGTGGACTGTTAGTCCACGTTGGTATTCACCAACCCAGTAGCCAGTACTTCGGTGCTGACCCGAAAACCAACTTCATTTGAAAACTTGCAATATCTAAATTTAAGAAAATTTTATTCAAAACTAAGGAGTATCTCTTTCTTGCATAGCTCTGTCCTTAGCTGATTTTTGCTTTTCTATTTACATCATATTGGCAATTTGTTCTCTGTCAGGCTTTACACATATTTCGGTTTATGGATTTCCAAATGTTTTGATTTTATCTGCACTGAAGAGACATAAGTTGTTGAAATGTGCATATGCAGAACATAAATTCACAGTAACTTCGGTATTTTGTTATTTTTACCACTGGACCGATGCCTCTGCTGGTGGACTGTTAGTCCCCGAGGGTATTCACTAACCCAGTAGCTGGCCCGAAAACCGACTTCATTTGAAAACTTGCAATATCTAAATTTAAGAAAATTTTGTTCAAAATACAAAAAAATACCAAAGTTGCATAAAAAAACTGTAAATTTCGTTATGCTGTACACGTGTTTCAAGAAGTAACCTCTCATCAGCAGCATTAAAATCAAATAATTGGAAAGCCATAATCCAAAAGTTGTAATAGAAGAAGTACTCATTACCAAATAAATCGAAATAGGAAGCCAAATCCAGTACCAAGGACATGTACCGAGTGCCATAAACGGAATAAAGCCTCGATATTTTTAAGGGGTTCGAATTTTCATAAAAACAGTCAAATTCTATAAAACGCAAGGTCAATTTTCATGTCAGACAAGTCTGACTATCGGGCTGGTGAATACCCTCGGGGACCTCTGGTCCACCAGCAGTGGCATCGGCCCAATGGTTCAAAATACAAAAAATACCGAAGTTGCATAAAAAACAGTAAATTTCGTTATGCTGTACACGTGTTTCAAGGTGTAACCTCTCATCAGCAGCATTAAAATCAAATAATTGGAAAGCCATAATCCAAAAGTTGTAATAGAAGAAGTACTCATTACGAAATAAATCGAAATAGGAAGCCAAATCCAGTACCAAGGACAACTACCGAGTGCCATACACGGAATGAAGCCTCAAAACTAAGGATTATCTCCCTCTCGCATAGCTTTGTCCTTAGCTGATTTTGGCTTTTCTATTTAGATCATATTGGTAATTTGTTCTCTGTCAGGCTTTACACATATTTCGGTTCATGGATTCCCAAATGCTTTGATTTTTTCTGCACTGAAGAGACATAAGTCGTCGAAATGCGCATATGCGGAACCTAAATTCACAAAAACTTCGGTATTTTGTATTTATAAGAGATATTTTATAAGTTTATAAGATATCTTGTAATTAATAAGATATCTAATAAACTATATAAGATATCTTATAAATAAAGTTCATGTATTTCATGATGTTTATAAGATATCTTATGAGGCTATGAGATACCTTATATAGATATTTAATATATCTTATATTCTTACGAATACTGCCTTTTTTAAAAAGTTATCTTTTTAGCTCACCTGGCTATAGCCAGGTGAGCTATTACAATCACTTACTTTCCGTCGTCCGTCCGTCTTAGAAGGCCTGGATCATCACCAGAGTATGTAACTCAAAAATTGTGTTCGGTTAGTTCGAGAACCAAACAACATGGTCACTGTTACTAAAAATAGAATATAGGGGTAAATTGCTGTTTTTGGCAAGTAACCCAAAAACTATTGCAGACATCAAATATCTGATAGAGGTTAACATGATAAACATGACAAGTTCTACCTACCCTGCAATTTGAAGAAAATCTGATGATCCATTTTCAATTTATTGCCCTTTTTAGCGTGCCGGGACGAATGTCCGGAGAGCTATTGTTATACCCCCGGCGTCGTCGGCGTCGTCGGCGTCGTCAGCAAAAACATTAACCTTGCTTGTGAAATGGAGACCTTAAGAGGTGGGATGTTGATATTTAGTATGTGGCTTCCTTGCAATGAGAGCTTTCTTTCGGTACCATTTTGTAGACATTTAGACCTTGACCTTGCCCTTAGGGCAATTTTTAAAAAACTTTAACTTTGCCTCTGGAAGGCAGGCTTTTAGTGGTAGGGTGTTCATATTTGGTATATGACTTCCTTATGATGACAGCATTCTAGTGGTACCACATTTGTAGACATTTTGACCTTGACCTTTCCCTGAGGGCAATTTTTGAAAAACTTTAACCTTGCCTCTAGAAGGTAGGCTTTTAGTGGTAGGGTGTTCATATTTTGTATGTAACTTCCTTATGATAAGAGCTTATTAGTGGTACCATATTTGTAGACATTTTGACCTTTACCTTACCCTGAGGGCAATTTTTGAAAAACTGTAACCTTGCCTTTAGAAGGTAGGCTTTTAGTGGTAGGGTGTTCATATTTGATATGTGACTTCTTCATGTTGAGATCTTTCTGATGGCACCATAATTGTAGACATTTTTACCTTGACCTTTCCTTGAGGGCAATTTTTGAAAAACTTAAACCTTGCTTATAGAATTTGGTTGTTTAGTGGTAGCGTGTTCATATTTAGTATGTGGCTTTCTTGTGATGTGAGCTTTCTAATGGTGCCATATTTGTAGACATTATGACCTCGACCTTGCCCCGAGGGCAATGTAAAAAAAAAACAGTGTTACTAGAATGTTGAAATTTAGTGATAAGGTGTTCGATTTCAACATATGACTTCCTTATGATGATAGCTTTCTGATGGCACCATATTTTTAGAAATTTTGACCTTGACTTTGTCCTTAGGACATTTTTAAAAAAAAACTTCAACCTTGCTTCTAGAAGTTAGTTGTTTAGTTATAGGGTGTTTATATTTTGTTCATGACTTCCCTATGGTGAGAGCTTTCTGGTAGTACCATAGTTGTAGACATTTTGACCTTGACATTGCCCTGGGGCAGTTTTTAAAAAAAAAAAAATTGAACCCTGTTTATAGAAGTTCGTCTTTTAGTGATAGAGAGTTCCTGTTTGACATGTGGCTTTCTTATATCGCTTTTAAAGTATCACCCAAATGTATAACCTTCAAATTAATTGTGCATTGCGGTTACTGTAATCCCCGGCGAGCTATGTTGTCTTCTGACAACTCTTGTTCAGTATAATTTTCAATGTTTTTTTTTATATTTTGTATCTAAAAAAGACTATAACAGGCAGAGGTAAAGTTTAAATTGAAATGCCTGTGCCAAGTTAGGACCATTGCGGTCGAGAATTTTACCGGTGGTATTCACCTGATTTGTCTTTTTGTCTCATGGACTTCGGCTCTTGACCACTCCATTCGGTAATTTTGTTATCAGACCTAATGACAAAATTTTCAGCATGTTAAGATCTACCCAAATGTCAATTGTTAAGAAAATCTAAATACCCACATAGGATTTATTGTCTTTTATTGGTAAATTTTTCGTGATTTTATATAATTTTATATTTCAAAAACAGTTTGAGATAGAGATTAAGCTACAAAAATATTGAGCATATTATTATCTATCCATATGGAAATTTTGAAGAAAATGGGAATACCCATATAGAATTTATTGCCCTTTATTGGTCAAATTTTTTATGATTTTATACGTTTTGACTTATATTTCAAAAACGACTCGAGATGAAGGTCAAGTTGTTCAGCATGTCAATGACTACATTTTATTAAACATGTCAAGTTTTGCGAGCTTATCCAAAATAGTTGTATATTGACCAGTGCATGTGCGGCGGAGTTCCATCACTTTATATTGACTATTTTTATCGGTATAAGTGGGCCTCAGCAAAATTCTGCTGCAATTATTATAAAGAGAGAGCGATTTTTTTAAACACCATCAAGATTAATGTTTTGGTCGTTGAATTGATATCAGTTATTGAGAGAGTAGGGTATCAAATACCTATTTCAATGTGTAGAATTGTAAATGCAGATATCTGAGTATTTGCTTGAAAATTGAAGAAAGACGCTGATATCAATGATTATGTTCCTCCTCAAAGTATTCTTATCAAAGACCAAATATAACCCCCTATAAGTTACAACAAATAAACTGGACAGTCTTAAGGGTCGGTTTAAACTGTGAAGTTTAATTCACAATGTATTCATTCTAGGACGCAAAGTGATGGAAATTGCTGACATTGACCCTTTTGGGTCAAGTTTGCTTAAAGTTTGAGACTTGACAAATGGGGGTAACAACAAAATTACGGAACAGAATTGTCAAGAGCGAAACCAAAGGGCAAAAAGTCTAAGCAGGTGCAAAACCAACGGCAAATAGGGTCTGTAAGTCTCGTCCAATTTTGGGACTTCCGGGAACAGGATTTGTACCCGGAACTTGCATTCTTAACAGAAAAATATGACGTTTCAAGCAAAAAGTAATGACGTCATAACCCCACAATCAGCCAAAATCAGCTAAGGACAGAGCTTTGCACGAGGGAGATACTACTCAGTTTCAACAAAAGTTACAAAAAATAGATATTGTAAGGTTCCAAATAGACTCGGTTTTCGGGTCAGCACCGAAGTACTGACTACTGGGCTGGTGAACACCCTCGGGGACTAACAATCTACCAGCAGAGGCATCGACCCAGTGGTACCAAATAACTAAATACTGAAGTAACTGTGAATTTTCAGTGCAGATAAAATCTAAACGTTTGGAAGACCATAAAGTCAAAGATTTACAAGCATTTCAAAAGAAATAATGAGTTAAACCTTTTTATGGTGTGCCAAATCTACCCTTCTAAATGCGGAAGTGTCCGATAGCAACTCAAAAGCCATTGATGTTGAAAGGTCGTTGGCAGTGTTCACCCCAGTACTAAGTAAAAAATGAATCACAATTCGGATCGAAACTTCAAAAACTTTTCACAAGAGACTGATATCAATTAAAGAACATTTAAATGAAAACCAAACAGAAAGCAACGAACATCAAGTACTTTTATATGGGGATGGTGAAAACAAAGCAGAAAGCAATGAACACCAAGCGCTTTTATGTGAGGATGGAGTGGCATGCTTTGTAACACTTGATTGGTATGTCAAAAATACAGTTGACTATAGGCTTGAACAAAATCAAGACGAGAAAAATCTCAGAAAATACTTTAGCGAAAATAAACGCAAAGGGGTGATTGACTTGCTCACAATTTATGATGACTATAGTACAAAAAATATTTTTACTTACGAATACGGGTGTGAAATAGAAAAATGCCGTTTTGAAAATGAAAACATTAATGAGAATTGGCAAGATGAACAAGCCGATATCGAGTTAGCAGTTTTAGAAGAGAAGTATAAGAACATCGAGATTGAGAAAGATAAGATCAAGGACATAGTGAGTAAAACTAAAATTGAGATAACAAACATTGAAAGTGCAAACAACAGCGATAATCAAGTAGAAAATAGAGACGCAATGGACAAAGCCGACACTGAATTAGAAAGTCAAACACAGAAGGATAAGAACACCGAGAAAGAAAATAATGAGACGGAGGAGATAGTCAGTCATACAGAGGAGACAGCAAATCACACTTAGGAGATAGCCAATCAAACTGAAGAGATAGCAAATCAAAATGAGGAGATAGCCAATCAAACTGAAGAGATAGCAAATCAAACTGAGGAGATAGAAATCATACTGAGGAGATAGCCAATCAAACTGAGGAGATAGCAAATCATACCGAGGAGAAAGCAAATCACACAGAGGAGATAGCCAATCAAACTGAACAGATAGCAAATCACACTGAGGAGATAGCCAATCAAACTGAGAAGATAACAAATCATACTGAGGAGATAGCAAAACAAACTGAGGAAATAGCCAATCAAACTGAGGAGATAGCAAATCATACTGAGGAGATAGCAAATCATACCAAGTTTAAATCATGCTGCACTTATAATACAAAACTCGGCAAGAATCGAGAAGAAAACAAAACAAAAGCATATATTAAGTTTGAAAGTGAAAACAGAGCGATAAAAATGTCGAGAAGGAAAATTATGCAAACGAGGAAATTGTGAATAATAACGGGATTATAAAGTGTCACATTACAAGCACAAAAATCAGTCAGTTTCGGTTCGAAAATGGCGAAGAAATGAAAAAAAACGATATGCATTTTGAAACAGAAAATCAAAAGAACAATAACTCCGAGAACGAGAAATCTAAAACTGACGATATAGAAATTAATTATGGAGAAATCAGCGAGGCTACAAAGCAGGACGAATATATGAAGAGCATACATGTAGAATGTATTGGAATCATTGAAAATGAAAAGAGAAACGTAAGTATGCAAAATGTAGAAATTTTGAACAATAATTTGAAAAAAAGAATGCTTGGTATGAGAAAACTACAAATGTGAAAAAATGTGGCAATAGAAACCAAATATTATACTAAACTACAAGAGGACAGGACAAGAGGCAAACAAAATTAATTTCAAAACATAATGGGACTAATAAGTATTGTACTACATGTAGCGATGTGCACCCAAATAATATATTAACGGTAAAGATATATTGCTTTAAATTTGCGTCTGCAGTCCGTTAGCTGCTTTACATTTTTTTTCACCCCGTTTGAAATTAATAGTGCTTATGACGTCACTGTTACCTACAAGTAACTAAATACAAACTGTATCAGGGTTTTAGAAACTAATATCGGGTCAATTAGAACCAAACTTACACTTACACTCACAATAGTCCTTGGGTGGTCCCCCTAAAAAAATGTGTCCACCACGTCTGCATCTCATCCAAGATGGCTACCAGCAAGGAACTTAGTTTAAAATTGGACCCTATGGGAAAACACATTCAGATATCTTTTCCTCTGAAACTACAGTCTATTTTTCCTATTGGAACAGAACTTGGTCATAATTGTTCTTTGTTTGCCCGTTTTGAAAAACGTAGCCAGTAAGTCCACATTAGATCCAAGATGGCTGCCAACGGGAAACATAGTTTAACAAAGGACCATATGGAAAATGCATTCATAGATCTCTGAAACGGCTTGCACAAATAAAACCAAAGTAAGTCCTAAAAGTCCTTTAGTTGGCCCCTATAAGTTTGTGATTTTTATGATGGTACCCCATCCAAATTAGACCCAAGGCTTGTTTTTTTTTTTGGCAAATACCCCGGCATTAATGACATATCTGTTTAATTACACCGAAAACATTGGGCCATATAACATCGAGGTCTATGGCCATACTATAAGTGAGGTGTCATACTTAAAAAATGAGACCCTTAAACATTGAGGTTATTTGGACTGTCTGTTTTGGCCATGGACCACGTGAGATCATGCTCTTGAGAGCCTAAGGTTTATCTTCGAGTTCGAAATGTTTGATTTATGTCTGCATTGAAATGGTCATACGCATCCACATATTATCTGAAATAACAGAAGAACCTCATAATTCTTTTTTTTTCAGAAAAACAAGGACATGAAAGAAAATAGAGTTAAATCCAAGGAAATTGAAAGGAAAAGAGGTAAAACAAACTGATTCTTTGTTTAAAATAATTTCAATAATTTTATTTGGAAAGTACATAAAAGTCTACAGGCCTTGCAGGACATTCGGTCAGGCAAACCAGGAAAAGCTGCCAGACCGAAAATAAATTTACAGGAACTAGTTTAATTACATTAAGGAAATGTCAATTTTTTACCTGACATTCGGTCCTGTTGGCTGATAATTTTTGCCAGACCGACTCAAGTTTTGCCTGATTTATCCTTCCGTCAGGCAATTTTCGATTTGTCTGGGATTTATTGGAATTCTTTGCTAAATGTTGAACAACGCTACAATTAATGTTTCTTTTTTCACCCGGGGATCCATGGATTCGGGATCGTCAACAAAACATAAATTAAACTGGCAAGGTGCTCTTACAATAAATGTCGTCCGTTGCCCGACAAAAACACTAGTGTCATAAGCCAGTGGGCGATTAAAAAATATAGACAAACACAGAGCACTCATCAAGCATGAATGAATGAAAGTCCCAATGATGCTTTTATATGAGTAACCGTGTGGGCTTTCCTCAAGCGTAAACAAGTACTATTTACTTTTTTGTTAAATATGTTCATGTCACATTTTTACTGAACACCAACGAAAACACAACATTGTCGTCAACTTTCCATGGACAATAACTTCATTTAAAGAACTGCATGATAAATTCTTGTCCACAGGATTTTGTATATCTGTTAAGATTTTGCTGATGGACTGTTCTGCCAATTTCCACAAATTCTTTATTTAGAATTAACACATATTCCACATGTTCCATATGTTAACTAAAAATTAGACTGTATTTGCATTTAACATCGCAAATGTTAACAATAAGATACCAAATGAAAAAAAATATAATAAATAAATTGTTATATCGACAATTTCCAGATGCAGTTTAGGTGCAATGTAGTCAGAAGTCCTCTTAAATCTGTCTCACTACATGTAGTTCTTGGCTTTCAAGTAAAGAAATTTGTGAAATCAAGCATCACTCATGTTTTTACTTTCTTCAGTGAACGATACTACCCCCCCCCCCAAAAAAAACTTTTCAGGAATCGCAAAAATTCGCATAAAAGACGCCTTCATTTCATTATGATATAAGCCTCAGGTAACGACAGTTTTATGCATTATTATAAAAGGAATTTGTATTTTTCACATTTGTTGATGCGTTTTTCACACATTGCTGAATTGCCGATTTTTTAGTTATTTAAAAAAAATCAATGATATTTATTTCCTCTTTTGAAATATTTGATACATTTTCAAATATATGATTCCTTGGTTAATCAAATAGGTACTCCAACGATAAAAATAAAAGTTCGAATTCAATGAATAAACTGGTGCAAAAAGATAGTTATCTGCTTCTATAATATGAAATCCAACAATTATGAGACAGACTTGCATAAGCTTTGATAGCTTGTTTCCCGATCCTTTCACTTTGTAATTTATAATGTTGTTATATATATTTGTCTTTATTTTGTGAATAAATATGTTTAAACCATATTTCAGGTAAAGGATAAATTACATATTTTGTCCGCTTCAGGTATTTTTTTCTTCGTATTTAACAGTCTTGTTAAAACATAACAGAACAGGACAGAATTTAATTTGTTCAATCCAACTTGAATTATTAGAGCTAAGGAAAGAAAAATAAAAAAATAGTTCAAAATTCTAATATGACGGCCATTCAAACCCGTGGTAAAATAATATTTACTTATGAGTGATGTCATAATCAAATCACGGTACTTTCGATAACGTCATAGATAGTTTTACATCAATTTTTGCAACGCCACAGACAATATAGCGACATAAAATGGCGTTTCATCCATTTGTAGTAAAGGAGGAATTCTCCTAATCGGAACCTTGTGAGTGTCCTTACAGAATCTAAATAATTGACAGTAGCCATATGCCTTCAGCAGTCTGGCTACTAGAAATCTAGCTTGTCTGCTCCAGGCACGAGGATGGCATACAGACTCATCATATTATTACATTATAAAACTGCCACTACATTTAAAAGGTTCACAGGGTATCATTTAGCATTGTCCCTTGGTGCCTTTTGCAGATGGGACACAGTGAATCTGTCTCTTCTGCATGAGGCACGAGGATGATACCCTGTAACCAATTCTATATATATATATACATATCTATATTTTTTATTTATTTTTTATTTATTTTTTTATTTTATTGTTATTTCCACTTTGTGCAAATTTCTAAAAAATCGCAATTTCGTGGGGCTGTACCAGTTTTGATTTGTGTTAACACGGATGCATTACTCTATACTATAGTTTTCAATCTTGTATGTTGTCAGTCAGTTTATGTTGTATAAATGTATTTGTCATGCCTCATGTGGGCCCATTCTTTGGAAATAAAAGATATTGTATTGTATTGTATATTTATATTATTTTTACCACGGGCTTGCACTTTATGGTGATATTTTACCCCTCGCTGGTCGCTCGGGGTAAAATGCCTGCCCGTGGAAAAAAAAAATATGGCTACTGTTAATTATTTCTCAATTAATTGGAGTTACGTCGCTTTGACTTTTAATTAAGACTTACTACAACAAAAATTCACGAATACTACAAAAACAAGTAAACGTTAAAATTGCCGTGCAATTACGTTCATTCATCAATCTATATGAAACTTTGAGGATAAAAAGTATAGGTTGTAATTTTAATTCGACAATTAAAGTGCGTCTTTATGCACCATGTTATCATTATGAATTTGTGCAATGGAAATTGACAAATCATCAAAATTTGCTTACAAAATTCTCCATCGGAGTACCTAATAAACAAACATAAAACTATTGATAAACTAGAATAGTAGTATTTACTGCTAGAGACATAATGCCTTTCGCCTGTGGTTCAGTCATTACCACATTCAATACCACTGCCTTTATTAATAAGTATTCTTCTTTTGTTCTTTGAACAGGAAAATGGGAATGGTTAAGGAGTTTGAATTGCAGCAGATGAGTGACTGAATGTATATTGACCGATTTCTTAATGCATTTGTAATGTATATACTTATTTTGTTTATTAAAATGCATCATCAATTCAGAATTATTATTAGTATTATTTAGATGGATTTTGATGGACGTAAGCACAGAATTTCTTATTTGTTTAAGCATTTTTATTATAAAAATACTAAATGTTACATTCTGTAACATATGATGACAGTTATAATATGAGGATGTGAATGAGAGATTTAATGACATAACAAATGAAAGATTTCAGAAAAATACACAAAAATACTTGAAAATGAAATGACAAAATTGACTCAATATTTTTTGTCTCTAGCTAAATCTTTTAATATCGGTATCGATAGGCCACATCAAATCAATTAATAGATTCTCACCCCCCCCTCCCCCATTTTTTTTATTTTCAATTTTTCACAAATTTTCTTTAAATTCCTATCAATTTTAGTGAAAATCGGTAAAAAAAAATAAACCCTCCCACCAACCCAAGATTTTTTGTTACAGGTGGATGGGAATCTACAAATTAACTTGATAAGGCCCTTACATAGATGATGTTTTATCTTTTAGCAATCCTCTATTTAAAGATCATGTTCATCTAATCTTTCCAAATTAACTAGAAATTAAAAGAGACCATTGATACTACAACATCAGCACCCTGCCTGGAGCTCTACCGTTATATTGATAACTTGGGACATTTAAATCCCAAATTTATGATAAAAGGGATGATTTTGACTTCGCAGTTGTGAACTATCCATTTATGAGTAGTCATATACCAACATCTCAATCACATGGAGTCTATATTTCAAATGCAATTTGTACGTCGATTTCGTCAACAGAGCGAAATTACTATCTCAAAAGATACTTAGCCAAGGTTATGTTCAAGCGTATGGATTTTGTACACAGGGCTTCCTTATTTGCTTTTTAAATTTGCGATTGTAGAATCGCCCTTTTCACTGTTTGCTTCGGCTTTCGTTTGGTTATGTATCATATATGTCACCAGTTTTAAAAACATATTTATGTTTAAGGAAAAAAAACCAATAAACAAACTAATGAATGTGTGAAGAGCAGGAGGTGAGTATATATATAAGTAATAATGTTGTTAAAGAGTGCAATGCTTCCCTTCAAAAACACAGAAAAATATTCAAAGTATGCTGTTAGACGGCATTTTGTGGCGTTTGTAGTTTTGTTGTGTTTGTTTTGCCATTATTGTTTTAATTGGCTCTTCGGACGTGATCTTTCATTTGACAATTGTTGTTTTCGTATTCAATTGGGTAGTTGTTTCACAAGAGTATTCGTGGCTAGCCCCTTCAGCCGTAAGACCTGGACCACTAGTGCTGGCTAGTATTTTTCAGAAAGCAAAATTTGGCCCGATTTTTGCGAAAAAAAGAAAAAAAAATCTACCTGCCATCTGGTCTGAAAAAAAAATCTTGCCCTGATCCTGTCCATTAGAAAAAAAACTTGACTTATAAAAAAAATTCCTTAGCATAGTGCATATGGGGAAAAATAATCTGGATCGCGAAGCGGGCGAAATAAATTCCAGCTCTGGTACAAATTCCAGCACCCCCCTCCCCCACCCCTGAAAATCAAATGGTCCGTGGCTTATAAGAAAAACGGCGATATACATTTTATGAATCATGATATATTATACGTCTCAGGAATTTCTCCTGTTGTTAGAAAATTGGTCCTGAAAATTAGTGCTACCCTTTGGCATGTCCATTGAAACAGTAATTTATTTCAATGTATTTTGATTACTTTAGGGCCATGTATTCAAATTTATGTAAACAAGAAACTTTCTCAAATGAAAACAAAAGCGTTAAGTATGAACGCGACTTTCGTGAATTAACGTGAAACTTTCGTCATTGTATATACATTTAGCCGGTATTAAAAATTGACCATGTAATAGGCAAAAATTTGTTCGCACTAAATCTTGGAAATGTTCTTTTAAGGGGGCTAAAGACCCATTTGTCATGCACAGAACTTTACACATATTTGTAGGTATGCAAACTTCCACTAGTTTGCAAATATTGTATGTAAACACAACTGCATACGTTTGTAAACTTAAAAAAAATGTGTAAATTTGCACGAGATCAGGGGTAAGTGTAAATGTATATTTGCGCATGTCTAAATTTACACAGGATATAGTTTGAGCAAAAACTGCACACTTTGCAAAAGGCTGTTTCTGTCTATGAAACAGAATAAAAGGGTCTTGCAGCTTGATTGAAACCAGGAAATTTCTACACACACACTGAACTATTTTCTCTGACAAATTCATTTTTCTCTGATTGGTTTGGGGAAAAGAATTGCAAAAATTATTTTTCTCATCATTTAGTGCAAGAAAAAACTAGAAAAACTGTGAGCAAAGCTCACTAATAAATACCCCCGCACCCTCATTTGATTCCAGAAAGTAAAAATCAATCAAATCAAATTCTGAAATAGAAGGTACACATCTCCATTATGTCATAAAGACTATTAAAGTTTCATGAAAATCTATTCAGTGGTTTAGGAGGAGTAGCGGATAAGAGACGGATACCCACTTGTAATGTAGTGGCTAAATACATGTATTGCTATGGGAAACCCCCAAAATCAATCAAATCAAATTCTGAAACATGAGGTGCACATCTACATTATGTCATAAAGACTGTGTTAAAGCTTCACGAAAATCTATTCACTGGTTCAGGAGGAGTAGTGGATAAGAGATGGGAACCAACTTCTTATGTAATGGCTAAGTCCATGTTTTGCTATCAGAAACCCAAAAAAGCAATCGAATCAAATTCTAAAATAGGAGGTGCATATCTACATTATGTCATAAAGACTGTGTTAAAGTTTCATGAAAATCTATGCTGAGGGTACGGAGGAGTAGCGGATAAGAGATGGGTACCCACTTGTAATGGCCAAGTCCATGTTTTGCTATGGGAAACTCCAAAAATCAATCAAATCAAATTCTGTAATAGGAGGTGCACATCTACATTATGTCATAAAGACTGTGTTAAGATTTCATTAAAATCTATTCAGTGGTTAAGGAGGAGTAGAGGATAAGAGATGGGTACCCTCTTGTAACGTAAGGGTAAGTCCATGTTTTGTTATGGGAAACCCCAAAAATCAATCAAATCATATTCTCAAATAGGAGGTGCACATTTGCATTATGTCATAAAGAAAAATCTATTCAGTGGTTGAGGAGGAGTAGCGGATAAGAGATGGGTACTCTCAGGTGTAACGAACGAACGGACGGACGGACGGAAAGACGGACGGAAGGACGGACAGACGGAAAGACGGACGGACACCCCCATTACTATATACCCCCCCACTTTTCAAGCGGGGGTATAACAAGTTCGCAATATAAGTAAAAACTGATTTGGGGAAAATATTTCAAAATTCTAGCGAGGAAAATATTTTGGAAAGAATGTTGGCAGAATTTGGTATTATAAATAGATTACATAAATCAATTGAGCATAACTGTTAGTATGGCCCAAGCATTCAAAATATAAAAATTTGACAGAAATTTTGGTTATATACATTATTTTTCAAATTACAATTTTCAATTCGGAAATCTTTCAGTAACAGGAAGCTTTGCCACTTGAAAAATAAGAGCACTTCAAGTTGGTTGATTTAAATTAGATTATCAAAGCCCAAAAAATGCCAAGCACATGTTATGTGAAATATTGTATAAAACAACGGCAGTAGAATACCGAATGAGCTAGGGAAGTGAATATCACAAAAATCAGAGTCCGAAGACATGGATATAACGGAAACAGAGAAAAACAAAGACAAAACAAGGATGTAAGGCAGTTACAATGCACGGAAATGAAGACGACATTTAGAACTAAGGCACTCAAAGTTTTAACTCCCTTGAAACCGGGAGTGATATTAGGTGCTCCGGAAGGGTTGGCATGTCCTACTCGGCTAGCGGCACTAGTCACACTATCAGTAAGTTAATCCGGGGTCGAGTCAAAACCGGTTATGTCATAAGACCTAAGATAAAGTTTTATTAGTATCAGTATGATCTACATGTACTTATAAGAAATTAGAATTTCCTTTTCACGTATTTGGTATAATATTCTGGAAAGTTGTCCTTATCTCCAAAAATAAAGTGTTTGTGCATTTCTGGGGCATACTTCATTGCTCCACACGTTTTACCATATACATCTGCAACAATTCGGAGGTAGTTGGACGCTGCTCCACAACAAAGACCAACATATTGTACACCCATTGCTTTCATCTGCCTGGCAAATTCTTCCACCTCATATCTTGTACATAAGCAGGAATTCAAATTCAATGGAAAAGCCTTGATATCTGCAATCAAAAACTGATTTGAAGCAACAAAATTTGAAACGTTTATATCGTATCAAAGAGTCATGCTTTCCCATAATTTTTTGTATTGTGTTCATACAAAACAATTTTAACACATACAAATACCACATTGTGCAATATACCCGCATTATTTTGCCAAGTATCTAAAAAAGGACATTGACTCTCGATGTTTGCCTATATTTCATCTTAAGCATTTTTTTTTCATTTGTAAAGTGCTTTCATGCTGTCATTCCCCGAACCAGTATTCAGTACTGACCCTTTCGCAAAGCTCTGTGCCTAGCTAATTTGCTTTCCATTTAGATTCAAGATTGTTTTCTTGTTCTTCATCAGCTTTTATACATCTTTCGGTTTATTGGTTTATGTGTCAAATACACAAGTTGTCAAAATTAACAATAATTTCGGAATTCAGTTTTTTAAGAGGGCTACGAAATTAGTTTTTCAGACCGTAGATACGAATTGTTTTTATCAATCAAAGACAAATGACATCAAAAATATTAAAAAAAAATATATAAAACTAGTTGAATGTAATGAAATATGTAAACCATTTCAAAATTTTTCGGGGTGTCAGAGGTAAATTAAGGTTTCTTCTTTATAAGCATTTTTAATTGAAAATAAAATACCTGTTCTAGGTACAGTAAGAGACAAAAAGGTAGGTTCGTCTTTTGTAGTTCTGTATGGTACAGGTAAACATGCTATTGGCCCCTGTGAGAAAAAAGACAGGATAGAAATAAATATGTAAAACACCATTTTGATTTGCTAGCACTTGGTTTGAAAAAAATTTACTTCAATAGCGTCCAAACATGCGATTGGCCCCTCTGAGAAAAAAAGACAGGATAGAAATAAATATGTATAACACCCTTTTGATTGGCTAGCACTTGGTTTGAAAAAGATTTATTTCAATAGCGTCCTTAACGAATTTTCCTTTTCACCAAAATGTTTATTATCAATTACACACATTACTGTAAATGCTAAATAGAGAGTTATACAAAAACGTTCTCTGGTGCGTATAAAATACTTCATACCCCCCAAAAGAATTTTGGTATTCCCCTTTTACAAAACTCCCTCTTTGGCGGAACGCAGATTTATATTTCATATTGGTTATTTGGCCTCTTCTACCTTACAAATATGTTTTACATTTTAGGCTTTCAAATATTTTGACTTCGTTTTTACGGAAGATACATAAATTGTCCAAGAAGCCATTTACAAAACTGGACTGAATTTATTACCATTTTGGCGATCTGTAAGTGAAACCTAGTATCAAATCTGATTGTAAAATGCTAAGTACACTCAATTAATCAATCATTGAGAAAGTTTACCTTGCAGTTCTTCTTTACTTCTTTTAAGGGTTCAATGATCGTCGCTGGTCCACGTCCACAATTTAATCCAACGACATCTGCGCCCGCTTCTTCAAGCTTTCTAGCAGCTTCACCGATAGGTACGCCATCTACAGTTTCTAATTCCCCTGATGGTATAAGAGTCATCACTGCTGGCAAGCCTGCATTAATTGATAAGTGTGTAATTTGAATAGGTATGGTGATACTATGGAATTATGATTGTATTCAATTACAATAAAAAAAATGCAGTTGTAATAAAAGTGTCTCATGATTTCATTTGAGTAATATCGATGAGGTAATTTTTGCTAATATAGAATGGACAGACAGTGAAGGGGGACGAGAGAGGGTCTATTTGGGTTTGTGATAGGCTAGTACTTCGCTTTTAATAAAGAACAGCTGAACGTTACGGCTTGTATTGTTAGACGCCATAAACTTGTCTACATTAGTTACGTTGCCGTACAATGAGTAAAACGTTACAATCAATAGAAACGTCAGTGACGTTAGTTACGCAAAGTCAATCATCGGCAAATCCGCGATACTCCGGGCACCAAAAGTGAAAGAAATTAAATGAAAAATGACTTAAAGAATACAATAAATTAGTTACCAATTATCATTAAAGTTCATGGTAGAAAAAATAATCACTTTAAAGCTTTAAAGTCTACCTATCAAAACATCTTAAGATATTATCTTGAATTAATCTTGAATTAAACGTAGTCCATTGCTTTACATTTTTTTGGCCTTCACTTTCGATAAACGATCTTTGACATCTGATGACATTTCCGTGTTGTTGTTGACCTAAATTGGATATAACTTACATATCGGCCGATTAGTCACTCCATTTTTCGTACGCAGGTTGACTGCTCGAACAAGACCATTTTTTCCTCGAATTAGTTCCTCGACTTTGCCCAATTTCCATGATATTCTCTGGGCCTCCTCGTGAATCTGAACAATTTCACCCACTCGAATGTTTTGTATGTTGTCTCCATGCGCATTGTGAAATTCCCGCAAACTTGTTACATACTCGGTTTTCCACCGTTTCCAAAAATGTTCCAAGATTTCTTGTTGATGTTTTAGTCTTTCATTTAATGAATGAACCGTCGGTGTATCATAGTTCTTCAAATTGTCTTTGACTTCAGTTGGATAAGGTAGACAGGTAAGTTGTCGCCCATATAGCAAATGTGAAGGTGTCAAAGGTTGCGTTTCATTTATGTCAGATAATACATAAGTTACGGGACGATCATTCAAGTGAGCTTCTATTACTGTGATAATAGTTCGCAATTGATCAGCTGATATGCAAGCGCATCCTATTACTTTCCTTAAGCAGGCTTTGGTGAGACCAATAAGGCGCTCCCACCACCCTCCATACCATAATGCACTCCGTGGGATGAATTTCCATATAGTACCAAATTAACTTAGATTTTCTTTGACTTCATTAGAATTAGTTAATTGTTCAATTTCTTTAAACGCAGACTGGAATGTTGATGCGTTGTCCGACATTAGAATTCTCGGTAGCAATCTCCTACTTGAAAATCTTTTGAAAGCCAATAAGAATGATTCAACGCTTAGATTGGGTGTTATTTCCAGGTGGACAGCTTTGGTAGCGGCGCACGTAAAGAGACAAATATATACTTTACTCTTAGAATTGTCAACATTTCTTACATAGAGCGGTCCGGCAAAGTCAATTCCAGTAACAGTGAATTGGTTGTTACATTGTAGTCTATCATGCGGTTATGGTGGCGATTCCGGTTGGCGGTAGGCAAGTCCTGTGATTTTGTTACAAGTTACACATTTTCGATGCAGTTGGCGTCTGTGAAATTCACTCCACCGTGAAGTTCATTCATATGTGCATCCATGACATCAATTCGGTCAATTTGTGTTTCGTTGGCAATAAATACGGAAGTTTCGTTGTTTCATCTATTGGTGCATTTTGAAGTCTTCCTTTGCATCTCACGACATTATTTTCATCCATGTAGAGATTCGGTTGTTTGACTATCGCTGGTTTCTTGTTGGTATTATTCCGTAAGTATTGTACAGAATCATTAAATTCAGTTTTCTGTGTTTTCCGTATCCAGTACAACAATGCACCCTGAATTTCCTCCACAGATAGTGCTGATTATTATTGTCTTTCTGTGTCAATAAATCTACAATTTTTAACGAATTACAAGACGTATGCGGTAACTCGCAAGAGTTTTTTCAAACTACTAAAGCGTGAAAGTTCCATAACTGTTGATTCCATGTTCATCTATTCGTGCAGTCGTCGTAAATATATGTTCTGATTTCCGATTCTCTTCCGTTTCACTTTCCTCATTTATATTTCCATTCCATTGTGACCACTCTGTTTGATTACATAACCACTTAGGTCCGTGAAACCAAAGCTCATTGTTGATTTATTGTGCTGCGGTCAGTCCTCTTGTCAATAGGTCCGCTGGGTTTGATTTAGTTGGACAGTATCTCCATGTTTGTTTTTCGACTACCATTTTAATTTTCAGCTACACGATTGGCGATAAATTTCTTCAGTACTTTGGTTGGTGCTATCCATTTTAAGCTGATTTGACTATCTGACCAAAAATTCACGGAACAGTGTCCTAGCTTAAGGTTGTCAATGAGGTGTCTCGCTAAACGTGCTCCTTAGAGGGCTCCCATGAGTTCCAGTTGCGGTAACGTTATACGTTTCAGTGGAGCGACTCTATTCCGTGCCATCACAAGTGCACTTTCGTTTCCTTTTACAAGATAGGCGCAAGTTCCATATGCTCTCCGACTCGAATCCGTAAATACGTGTAGTTTTTGTCGAATCTCGAAAATACGTTCTAGGTATTTGCATGTGCAAAACTTGTTTCAAGTCGCTAGCAATATCAATCCATTTCGATATTATCGAATCAGAAAGTGCACTGTCCCATTCAAATTCTTGTTCCCATAGTGTCTGCAACAGCATTTTTGTACGAACTGTTACCGGACTTAGTAAGCCTAAAGGATCGTATACGCTAGACGATTGCCTCAGTATCTCTCTCTTGGTGATGGTGAAGTCCTCAATATTTGATAAACTGTCTTGAAACGTAATATTGTCATTATCAACATTCCACCGTAGTCCAAGTATTTTGATTGATATTTCGCTATCATTACATTTTTCGATCTGTGACAATTTCTGTAGTCCTTCGTTGTTGGATGCCCAAGATCTCAGATTGAAACCTCCTTTTGCTAGAATTGAGCGTGATTTACTGAAAATGAAAGTAAAGTTTGTTCATCTGGTAGACAAAACGTTGTCTACGTACAAATCATTCATTAGGCATGTTGAAGTATCCGACGGATTCAGTTTCAAATGTTAAAGTAATGTTGCGCTCAGCATAAATGGAGAACATGTTGTTCCGAATAACACAACTTTGAAACGATAGATGATGAGTGGGCTGTGAGGATCAGTAGGGTCACTCGGCAAAAGAACCTTGTTCTCGTGTAGTTGTATATTTAAAAAAGCCTTTTCAATGTCCGTACAGACTCCATACCTATGTAATCTAAATCGTGCAAGAATTCCCGTAAGTTCATTCAACTTTGGCGGTACTGTTATCAAACAGTCATTTAAACTGGCCTTTTCCGACGATTCCCGACAGCTGCAGTCATATACAACTCTAATTGGCCTTGTAGCCGAGTCTCGCCGAACAGCGTGGTGTGGTATGTAGTGTACTCTTTGGGGTTTGTTAGTCAATTTTTCATCAGACTCCACTTTTTCGATAAACCCACGTGCCTTTTGGTCAACAATGATATCTCCGTAAGTTTTCAACATTGATACGTTTTTGCTTAGTTTCTCGATCATACTTAGAGTTCTCCTTTTGGTTATGTTATAGTTGGTAGGAAGTTCCTTGAAATCCTCTTTCCATGGTAAGGCTGCTGTGTAGCGATTATCTTTATATTCTATACATGTATCCTCGTAAGTGTCATAAAAGTCTTTTTCTTTTTCATTGGTTGGTTCAGATTTCTTAATTCCGATCGATTCTAACTCTCAGAACTTTTCCAAGTTAAACTCGTCAGTTTTATGTTCAAATAAAACATTCATCATTGCTGTTGAGTGAGATTTTGATCTTGAGTTTGTTTTTATTGGTCCAGATAATACATAACCCAGACGTGATTGTACGGCAGTTAGTCCGTCACCTCTTATAATCCTGTCTTGTACAATTTGCCAATAATAATCAGCTCCGATAAGCACTCCAATTTCAAATTTTTCAGCACTATTCACTGGGTGTACAAAATCCAATCCTCTAAGATATGATAGTTTCAAAGTTTCATATCTGATACTGTTGTCTAGCGGTGCGGCTATTGTCGGCACTATCATAACTTCAATTTCAAGTTTCTCTCCGTCATTTGTTTCAAGTTTCAAGTCGGCGTTGTCTAGGGTTCGAGTGCTCCGTTTTGCATCTCCAAATGCGGCTAAACTAATAGAACTGCTTCCAATAGATTTCAAATTTAGCTCTCTCGCCAATGCCTCGGTTACAAAGGTTTTCTGTGATCCTTCGTCAAGTAGGATATTAGTATACAGAGACACATCTTGTGAATGTACTAGTGCGACAGCAGTTTTGAGTAAGACTTCATTTTTAGCGGATGTAGAATATGTATGAGTAGTTAACATTCCTGGGTCTATGTTTTGAACATCTTTAGTTTCAATATCCATAGTGCTTACTGCGGCGGTACTTACATTCTGATTTTTGTGCTATTTCCGACCTTGTTTTTCTCTTTTTCACACAAACTTGTGTGATGTTTCTTATCACACTTGCGACATTTACAGTTTGAATTGGCAATCTGAAACTTTGTGATTTCCAAAACAGTTGAAGCACAACTTTTTCTGTTTGATTACATCGTATCTTTCTTTACTGTTTGCCAGATTAGTACATTCAATTGGGGAATGATGCTGGTTACAAAATACACATTTCTTGATAGGTTTGCTCTGATTTCTATATAAGTTACTATGATTGTTGTGGTTTCTATGTTTAGATAGTGATCCCGTATGGAACGAAGCTGTTGGTGTCAAATTTTCTGATTTACTCGTACCCGCCTCTTGTACATACAACTCGTTAGCAATTGCTTCACGTAAAGATCTTATATCCCAACTACGCTTTCCATAATCTCTAGTAATAATTTTCTTCATTTCATCGGGTAATTTACCAAGTATTACCGGAATTAAGAGCGATCCAAATGTATCTTGTGACTGTCCCAATGATTCCAAACCTCTGATACTTGTTTCCATCTTATCGTAGAAAACTCTGAGACTGTGTGCACTGAATAAAGGGGCTGGTAATTCAAGTAAATGTTGCATATGTGCGTTTACGATTGTTTGCTCTTGTCCATAGCGCTCTTTCAGAAGATGTAATGCGTGATCATAGTTTGCGCTCGTAAGCGATAATCCAGAAATACAGTTTGCGGCGTCTTGTTTAACTTGTGATTTAAGGTAGCTGAATTTTTGCACATTTGTTAAGGCAGGGTTCCGATGAACAGTTGTCTCGAATGATTCCCAGAATGTTTGCCAAGTTAATACGTATGTAGGCATGTAGGCAAATGTAGGCAAATCTAATTTCGGTAATCTATGGTAGAAGTTAGTAGATTGACTGGAGTGGGCGTGCATGTTGTCTCCTTGAACATCATTGCTATGGTTTGTATTTTGATTCACGGAAGATGTGTTTACTATATTTGGAACAAATGGATCTGCATCTGGATTCATGCGGGGTTGAATAAATGAAATCTGACTTACCGCTGGTGGCGATTGTCTTGTGAGTTCCGTAATTTTGTCTTGATAGCGTTCAAGTGCAATTTCAATGTTCATATTAAATTCATCCGTGTCGAGAATTTCCTGTTCCATGTAACAAACTTCTGTAGAATCAAGAATCTGGGTGTCCAATTGTTGTAAAAGATCACGTTTCCTCTCAAGTGTGGTGAGCGCGGCTCGAAGTTGTTGTACGGTGCATTCATCTTGGTCGATTTTTTCGTCAGTTCTGTTGAGTAGTCTAGACACGGCACTTCTGTGTCCTCCTCTTGTTCCTTTCAATTTGTCCTGGTCACGGCACCAATATTTGGGTTTGTAATATGCTAGTACTTCGCTTTCAATAAAGAACAGCTGAACGTTACGACTTGTATTGTTAGACTCCACAAACTTGGCTACATTAGTTACGTTACCGTACAATGAGTAAAAGGTCAAAGTTACAATCAATAGAAACGTCAGTAACGTTAGTTACGCAAAGTCAATCATCGGCAAATCTGCGATAGGGTCTCATACCGGAATCCCAACTTTATGTAACTAAATCTCAAGATCCCGAACTATAAAGGAATTTCAGTTTCCCGAAATTCCGAGCTTAGATCATAGAAATCATGAATTCCGGAGCATAAAAACTTCCAATCTCGGTGTCTCGAAAAAGGTCCGCCCCTTTCATAGTATGATGACGGGCAAATGCAAAAATGTACATAATTTTTATCATTCAGCGAGTCAAGTGACAACAAAATTGCATTCCGCATTCCCCTTTCATGTAAACAGTATAAGCTAATTGCAACCGTCATGCGAATAGCAAAAGTTTACACCTCAAGCCGACTTTGAAAAAGCTGACCACAGAGAGAGAAATATTGCTTATAATTGAATGACAGTATACTAAGACTGCGTAGGTTGTACATGTTTGTAGAACGACTGCTAAGATGATTTTACATTTGATTCCAACCAATCAAAGTTTTATCTCTTACGTCAACATAAGATAGATGATTCAACATTTGAGAATATTGAAATTAACGTCCAATTTGTAAAATTCTGACACCTATGTAATTAATAAAGCAAATGCATAGTCATTTCATTGGATATTTGGAACACCACACGAATTACGTGGAATGGATCTTATGCATTTTTACAATTATTTTTTGGTCACACTTTGACTACACATTATACATCTGATTTAACTACAACTAAAGTTTGTTTTTCCTCTATCGGATTCGACTTTGCTGCCGGAGTTGGCGTGTTCGGCACGGCGGGTGTCTTATAAGAAGCAGAAGATTCTTACTCTACCGGTACACCTGATCTCACCCATTGTTTTTTTTTTATTCGGTCCGTGTTGTTCATCTGTTTGTGTGTCTTCATTTTTCTTTTTTGTCCCGTACTAAAGTAGTGTCCTTGTTTCCTTGTGTCTGATTTTGCCATTGTCCATGGATTGTTCGTTCTTTTGATTGACGGTTCGGTTCTCACTTACTTTAATACTTCAACAACAATAAAAGCGTTGTTCCATTGCTTGTTTTTCCCACGTACTTTTTTTGGTATTTGTGGAAATTTTGTCTCATTTGCTTTTACTCCATAACCCTTCATTGCTTATTGTATTACCGTTTCCGTATTTCTTTATGGCTTCAAGGCACAGCAAAGCTTCACCGAGACAAGGAATAGTTTCCCCAACTATATAATCAGCTCCACCTTTAACTGCCCATTCTACTTGTTCCTGAATATATTTTAATTGATAACATTCAGATAAAAAGCGTACATGATATTTTCCTAAACAATAAGAGATAAAAATTATAAAATCGATCACAGAATTTTCCTTTTTTCCAAAAAAATTACGAACGTATAAATAAGTGACAACAAAAGTCCGAATCGATCAAAGGGAGAGTCAGACCAGCAAGGAAAATCCGTATAACATACGACAGAATCAGTGAAACCGCATCCCAACACAGAACATTTTTGGCAAGCCGTCATATTCCCGACTAGGAACGGGCATTTTATAAATAAAATGGTAGGTTAAACCAGGTTTAATGATGCATCAAACTCCTGCTTATATGACGACTAACTATAGCTTCCGCGTGTGCCCAGATTGTGTTAAATGCCAAAGCCATAATATTGTCAAAACATTGAATTTTTTTTCACACAGGTGAAATGTTTTTGTCGTTCGATGTACAAGCCTTGTCTCATACGGGTAAAATATTTTTGTCGCTCAGTGCACAAATCACACTAAAGTGGCATAAAGAGAAACCTCGAAGAAGAAGCCGTCTTCAATAAAATTGGAAATTAGAATTGAATATTTATCAATCAAATTTGGATATCGTCCAATAAATTGCTTGAGAAAAACTATTTATCTACATTTATCGAAGCCCCGATTGAAAAGCTTACGAATTAAACATCTGTGTCGTTGCAAAAAAAAATCTTGATAGTGACTGCATGCTCTAGCGTAACGGATTAACTATATGAAACGGCGGACAGTTTAAAGGAAAACTAGGAGAAGGGCTGGGAGAAAGAGAGTAGGCAAGAGAAAGGAGAGAAGGACGGATATTGGGGAATGGTGCTTGAGAAAGGAATAAAGATAAGAAAAGGAGAAAGCAAACGATACCGGAGAAAGGAGAGAGTGTAGAGATAAAGCAGGGAGGGACTGGAGGAAGGTGATAGGGCGGAGAAATGAGAAAAGGGAAAGGAGGAAGTGAGACATCCACTTGTCCGTCCCCTCTCATCAGCTGAAGATTCGAATAACGTAAATGTAACATAAACCATTGGTCATTAATCAATGAAAATTCAAATGTTCTGTTGATGTTTGTACACTCTAATTTTGACAAATGGAAGTGGTGTTGAGGAGAATTTCGGCAATTTTTATCTCTTTGGCTGATCTTATCAAAATTAGCATGATTTCTTGTTTGGTTATGTGTTCTGTATCAGTCTTTATACATCTTTTGGTTTATGGTCTTGTAGGTGTTTTGACTTTATCTGCACTGAGGAGACATTTATAAGCTGTCGAAATGGCCATTTGGAGATACAAAATGTCTGTGTTTTAAAGTAAAAGAAGTACATTATTTGAATAACCGAGGGCGATAATCGTACATTTGACGGTCAAAATATAGTTTACAGGCGACGCGTAATTTGACCGTCAAATCTATGATTGACGCCCTCGGGTTTTTCAAATAATGTACTCTTATAGCAATTTATGATGAAATTAAACGAATTTATGTTATATTTTTTACTTGTATACTTGCAACCATATTAGGAACCAAACTAAACAGGGAACCAATTTTGTCTCAGGTGTGTACATGGTGGATTTGGTGATCAGTTTAAACCAATCAAATCTTCTGTTATATAAATATTGCATTACAATTACAAACCGACTAAACGCCGTTCACAATAACTACAAAATTACCCACAAATATTAGACACTAATCAAAATAAAACTTTACCGTCTTAAAATGCTGGTTTTATAGGAGAAGATCCCAATGTAACTGATAGAAGTACCAAATTCAGACGATCTGATATATTGAAATGAATTTAATTGAATCTGTTGATTTAAAAAAAAGTTAAAAAGACATATGCAAAGAAAGGTAACTGGAAAATTCAAAGAAATTAAATGACAACAGATTCGGTGAAATTTACCTATTGATTGACTGACACATCTCAACCATCATTCAAAGCCGTAGTATGTGCAATCAAAATCAAAAACAAAAAAAATCATAAAACAATTTATTGATTTGTTACACAGAAGAAAGTAAATGCTAATAAAAAAGTAGTGTGAATCACATGTAAATGTTATCAGACTAAAACTCAGTTATTTGCCCTTGGGTCACAATACCGATTTCGTTATTAGAACGGCGCCTACATTTCCGGGTATTCAATCTTGATAAGGAATGGATTACGGAAGCAGATAAGACAACCATTTTTCTACTGCCGATTGACGGGAGAGCTCAAAGTGGGAAAATAGAATCTATTTTCACAAGTATTGATTGAACTCCATGCCAGACTGAAATTTTTGGATTTTGGGTTTTTTTGTTTTTGTTTTTGTTTTGTTTTGTAAACCTCATCATTTGTGTTTAGAGGATATAAAAGAGAAATAAAATGAATAGAACAGAGAAGATAACCTCTCTACATCGATACCAAAATTAAGTCCAAGTTAAGGAGAGAGCGTACATAAAACCCGAAACTTACTTTAAATATTGATTTAACCTTCTCGTTTATTTCGTCATTTCCGGGTATATAGATGGAAGTATTACATAAGTTTCCTGCCATTAAGGTACCAGTTTCATCGGCCACTTCACGTGCTATTCGCAGTGCTTCCATATTTATTTTCTCCAATTCTTCCTCTCTGTTGATCAGACGCATTTTTTCTCTGTGACCATAATACTACAAACAATAACTTAAGTAATAAAAAAGTATACCAAAATACTGATGGAATCTCATCAAAGTATTGTAGGTACTATGGATCATAAGTGGTCCAGGATTTTTCGAGTCACCCATACTGTATGTCTTTTGAAAAAAAAATCATTTAGATGAATACGTTTTATTAGTTGAGGTATAAACATGTAATTAAAAGTTTTCGAGTTAAAAACTGAGATTTTTTAAATAGGTTTGATTACTTCTTTCTTAAAATACCTATGCCAGAAGAATTTCATCGTAGTATTGCAAAAATGTCAATTAAAATACTACAATACCCACTGGGGTAAATGTGATATAGGTAACTGCAGTTACCGATATCCCAAG
>MJUU01008959.1:5717-21047 GCA_002080025.1 Modiolus philippinarum
CAAAAACCAGAAGTAAAGATTTAACAATAATGCTGTATTTATATCCTTTATGAATAAGTTTGTTCAACGGACTAATAAGTTTAGAAGGACAATTTTTGAATTTATGCGCTTTGTAAATGATATTTCCATAGAAGTTTGGATGTGAAATGCCCTGATGTATAAGAGCCCTGCATGTAGAACCAATTTATGTCAAATCACTGCAACTGTTCAGTTTACTTTAAATTAGTTTCTAGCATGGATGGTTTCTATTTAAGTTGAATAACAGTTGGGGTTGCAATATGTTTGCATTGGATAGATAACTGACTATAAAGCAGTCTACGTGAAAAGAATCTCTATAAAGGGAATGAAAGAGTAGTTATTTTTCCAGTTCGTTTCTGAATCCTATTTACGATCTACTAGTATGTTTTTATTTGAACAAATAACTATATGTGAAAGCTAATGTTAATGTAGTTTTAGCAAACGGCGATTTCCATAACTTTTGTCTCCTCAGTGCAGATCAACACAAAACACCAAACGATATATAAAAGGTGACTGCGAACAAATAAAAGGTCGTGCGTAACAAGTTTCTTGACAATCGCCCTTGTAAATTTCTTTAAAAGGTATTGAGGCCATCTGTAAATAAAATAGATGTAAATTTAATATTTTGCTTCACATGAAAGATGAAACATTGTAATATTCATATTTATTGATTTACTGATCAATTTTTGATTTTTTTTATTTATCAGACAAACAGACATTTATATATAGAACACTGGCTTACCAATTCCATGAAAGATGTAACCACGAGTTACACGACACCTAGCCATTAAATTATTTTTTTCACTGTTGAAATGCTAAGATAACTACACTTCAGAGTTATAATTACTACATATACATACTCAGAAAGACATTACAGAATGACTTCTTGGACATCGATTGATACATCTTAAGATAAATTTATAAAAAAAAATAGACAGGTATAGAACCGATTCAATAAATCTGTCCCCATCGTCAGTTTGTCACGTGTATATATCTTTTATCAGCTTCTGTGTAAACACAATGTTATCAAATGTGGACGGAATAGACAAATATTGTATACATTAGTACACAATGTAGTTTTTGTCATCTTTTTCAAATTAACTGTCAGTTATTGATATAGAAACAAACAAATAGTCAATCACAACATCAATGCATTTGATTGGTCAAGAAGACCCTAATTATAACTACCGCTATATCGAAAACTACTAAGTATTAAAATATACGACGTACATGAGTTCAGTTAAAGTCAACGGCACAATTTTCTTTGATGGTATTTGTAATGCATGAAGTTTTTCCTGACCAAGCAATAGACTTGGCAATCACGTGTGACTGCCAATTATTCACCTAAATGAAATTGTTTGTATATGTGCTTCGAAATGAAATAATGAACAAGTAAGTTTAAAGAAAGGAACTGATTGTGACCATGACCGAAAGGTAAAACTCCTACCTACTAAAAATTTCTTGATGGAAAATTTTGACTAAATTACTGTTATGGTAATTGCACAAATTTCATTAGTGGAAGTGATCTTGATTGAGATAAATATCTATTACTAGCGAATAATCTATATATTATATCAGCTGTATTAATTATAGAAGTAATATCAAATGGTTCCAAAATGTTTCGAGTATCGTTTCCGTATATTCATTTGAACTATGCTGTCATATGACTGAGGCTGCTGTACCTTCATTCTGATGTTTTTTTATTCTTCTTAAAAGATCAGAAACCTTGTTAAAAGAACAAATGAAACTTGTGATATTGATAGGTTTTAAATCTTGTTTTTGGGACTTTTCTTGTTGGAAAATGATAGAGAATGAAGGGGAGATAATTTGACTTTTCCTTTATTGTAAGAATATTTGGTATGAAGATCCTTTACTGCCTTTCCAACAGTTAAAGACATTTTTTCTTTCTTTTAAAAAAATCTCACAAAATGTTGAGACTCACTTGTCTGAATTCTTGAATGAATTCTTTTTTGGCCTTATGAAAAGAAAATCCCTGTAAAAGAGCATAATATTTTGAGAATGATAAACTGGATGAAATATTCGAGAAAATGAAAATCTCGTTCAAATTTTACATCCAGACATTGGACTGAATTGGTTTAGACATTTGCCACTGCTTAACAGGCTATTTAATTGGTATAAGAATATAATGTCCATGGGAAAGTAAATAAATATTTACAAGACATTGGAGCTATTGAATAGCCTGAAAATACATAAATTCAGCTATAAAATGTTTCAATTAATGAAATTAACCAGATGTAGTCAAAGATGCTATGTGATCAACTATTTAGAAACTCATCTTATTTGTTAAAATTTAATTGTTACCATAAATAAGAACTTATCAGCACAACTGTATGGATATAATACTAGTTGTTTAATCTTGTCTTTTGTACATTTTTATTGTCAAAACATTCAAATATCACTGATAGAAGATAATTCTCCTAGGTATGTAATAGATATAGTGGGTCTCTTAACATATTCGAGGGGCGTATGTTCCGATAAGAGTATCTGATGTACATAGGAGTTATATACAATCATTTTCTGTCATCTTCAGCGATAACATGTTTCAATTAATGAAATTAACCACATGTAGTCAAGGACGCTATGCAGATCATCTATTTAGAAACTTATCTTAATTGTTAACATTTAATTGTCACTTATCAGTAGAACTGTATGGACAAAATAGTCCTACGTTAATCTTGTTTTTTGTACAGTTTTATTGCCAAAACCTGCAAATTTCACTGATAGAAGATAACTATCCTATGTAAGTTTAGAAAGAAAGCTCTTCAGTTTGATTATCGCAAAAAGAGAATGAATCAGGCTTGTATGGAAATATGAACTCCCGTATGTGGCTTTTAGTGTATTCATTGAATCGAACCTAAGAAACGTTTGCTAGCAACGTTGATATAATAAATTACGATGTACGTGAATTAAAGCAGTAAAATGGTTGAGTAGGTCTTATCTTGTTAAAATACTACTAAAACCTTTTAATACGAAAATGCAACAGCTGTTTCGTGCCATATCATTTTTTTTAATCATAGTCCATGTGTATCCTTAATTGATTGCACTATTTAGATAGGTAGTGTTGCTCTTAATGTTCGCCATGGCTTAAGCTTTGTCAATAGGATGTCAATGCTAGACAAACATCGATTAAGCCTCCTGCTAACAGTTGTCATGAGTTACGAAACAATATGTTTAATAACTGATCGGTTGTTACGGGAAACGGCGTGATTTGAAACAATGAGCGGTTTGAAATATGCATTTATCTAATCTTTCAGACAGAAGTCTTGCACAAACAGAAGTAATCTCATTGGAGTTGATGGATTAAGTAAATCATATTCTACACAACTGATTCAATTTATCTAGCTGATCAATCTCAAAATTCAATTCGAAAATATTGAATCTAAGAGAAATCTATTGCTGATAATATTTCGTACTGGTGTGTATTTGCTGCGTTCTAGATCTGAATTGCCAAATGCAGCAAGTAGGGACATGAATTGGAAATGAATGTTAGTTTGCTGCCATTTTCAGTGGCATTGTAGTGTCTCAGATGTTGACAAGAGTTACATCATTTCTTTATAGACAATCCCTATCAGATGGTCGCTAAATTATGCTGCGCTTATAATGCTTAATAATAATAATGAACCATTTTTATAGCACTGTACAGTATAAGTTCGAAAACTATGTTTTTGGTGATATAATTGTACTATTGATACATCGGCATGCGAACACCAAAGCAAAAAAAAATGCAATTCATATAAAACATATAAAACACAAACTTAGACAACCATAAATAATGTAAATTTGTTAATGAGATAATACTTGTACAATATATCAAACATATTCAAATGACTCGAAACGGAAACCACTTCATGTCACCCAATAAATGGCCATATTCACTACTTCTCTCTCTTCAAAGAGGAGAAAAATTAAGGGAGTTCGCTACTCCATTTGATAGTAAATAGGATTTCAAATTAACACGATTGCTAGAATATTAAAAATTTTAAAAAAGAAGTATTTAAAGTGAAAAAAATATGATAGGTTAATGATCTCATTTTCGAGATATATGTGAATGAAAATTTGGCTGGAAACTGAACTCCTCTGATTTTTCATAGGATTAACATTAGCAAGGTTTGACCATGAATAAATGTGACAGAATAAATAGAAATAAATGAAATTTTAACAGAATGTTCATAAAAAATAATGGGAAAAATAAAAGGATCAATGGGCAAAAAATTATAAAACTTCTGAATGGATAAAACCCGAGGATTCCAAAAACCTGACTGAAATCGAGCAAACCCCCTTAAGCTTTTGGAAAGAATACAGAGGATTATACATGTTTCTGGCAATAACCGTAGTGCAGGACCACTGGGCAGGTGCAGGGGTTGCAAGCAAAACTAATAAAATTACGAAAAGACGGACGGATAACTAAATTACCCCCCCCCCCNTCTACCAGCTTATGAGTTAGTTCCGCCATTGGATTACCTAGTCCAGGAGTATATCAGGCACGGTGACAAGTCGTCTGTCATCGCCTGTCGTTTGGCATCATCGCAAGTGTGCAACACAACGTGTTGAACATCTCCAGTCACATCGTGACATTCCTGTAGCAGAATCCCTGCTACAAAAGACCCAAAAGACAAAACGGGTCAAATACAACGAAAAAAAATGTGACGTTATTGTGTATTGAAAGAGCAAAATGAGTGAATACCTTACTCATAATTTTTTCTTGTTAAGACTTATTTGTTTTAACGGTTCTGTACAAAAAGGTAGACAAAATCTGGATATTTCAACACCCTTTAATATCTTCGGAATGGTCTCTAGTCTGTCCGGAAATGGTACCTGGATAGTGGATTTTCACTCAGTTCTAATGTAGCTTGGTCTTACAGGCAATTTAAATTGAATGTAAGGGAAGGCATGTGATTTACTTTAATTCAATGCCTCATTCTTTGCCTTAATTTATAACTTCTATAGTCGATGTAAATAGAAAAGAACACTTTTAATATACAGTACAAAAAAAATGGAATAATTACTAGGCTGTTGAAAAACAACCCTTAAATCTATTCATCATGGAAAACATGCCGTTTTATTCAAGATTAATAGATCGTCAGCATACGTCTCCTTCCTGTTACGTAACAAGTTGATTAGCCGGTGCAGAATTTCAGCCGTTTAAAGTCTTCTTGGTGTACCGTCATTACCCGAAGGAACCGTTATCTAAATAAGCAGCCTTGCAATAAATCTAATTTCTGAGATCTACGTTATTTAACTATTATACTGGCATTTAGTGTTGCCATTAAGCATTCAGTGACTTTAGAACTTTAGAAAAATTAAATTTACACCAGCCTAATGCTGATCAATGTTAAACTAAATTCCATTTAAAGCATCGCAGCAATGCAGTTAATGAACGTTCCGTTGAGTCTTTTTATTTTTAGAATTTGTACAACATCAAGCGTAGTTAATAACTTTAATGACATTTTTTACATGGCAGTTAAAATTGTAGTTTCCTTTTGATATGGAATACAAGATGGAAAACGAAGGGTCGTGCTACTAAATGTCAATCGGTATAATAATTACGAAAAGAAGATTTGTTTTTTTTTCTTTTTGAAGTTATTAAGAGGATTCCAAAAAGGAATAAATCAATCATATCCCCCGCGATGGTCTTTTTCAAACATAATGCCTATGGCAACATGTCATGATATTTGTCATCGGAGTGAGAGTAATATTCGGGTCAGGTCAAAACAGGCATTTTTCCAATTGCAAAAATCTTATAAGGGAAAAGACATTGATGAAAAATAAAAAATGAAAAAAAAAACAAACAAAAAAAAAACAAAAAAAACCAACAAAAAACAACAAAAAACAAAAAAAAAACAAAAAAAAAACAAAACAAATGTATCACAACTTCTTTGCATATTTAACATTACGAAACCGATATGATATTCAAACCTTCTACAAGATAGAAAGAAGAGACATATTAGGTAAATTCTAATAAATTAATTATACCACGCTGTCATTAAATGGATTTCAATATTTTATTTTATTTCTGCTTTTTCATAATCTAGGGTCAAATTCCTGAAGGTCTCCTCATCCTTCAATTTTACATTGACCATGGGTTCGTGGAATAAATCAGCTATAAACATTTGGCTTAATTACTACATTTATGGGATGATGTTTACTTTATTTCCATCATTTCAGTGAGTACTTTTCTATAAGCTTAGACTTATTTCTGGCAACTATATTGATATGTAGTTCTCGCTTAATGATAGAAAGAAGGAGATCCTAACCATTTCGACCAATATTTAATATGAGGAGACCCTTACAATATTGACGAATATCTATATTCATATTGAAGCAACATCTTCGGGGAAATGATACCAGTTACAGGACCCTAAACGGAATGTCGATACCCCAACTAATCTTTTTGGGCTTGTTACCTGATAAACGAAAACTTATCTACAAATGGCATTATAACATGAAAAAGAGATAATTGCTGAAACATTTTTCATGTTATAGATCATTCTTCGAATTTGTGTTCTATTTTTATAGAAGATTAGAAAATACCCATAAAATCACCCCAAAAATCAGCCTTTTTCTCGAATTTAACACAAAATAAACAATTACAAATATGTAGTTATTGTTTTAAGTTAAACTGTATGCCCCATTTAACTATGGTAATTTTGTGTCAAAGCTCTAACCAATTATGTTTTAAATGCATTTAAATTGTTTAAAATTAGCATATGGAATCCGTAAAAATTTCGTAGTTAGTCCGTCAGTCAGTCTATTATTAAATAAAGCGATCAAGTTCATTCAGTTGATTAACGAAACATACTCTTTGTTAGTTTTGCTGCTTTAAGTTTAAATTTATTGATACACAATGTATTCAAGGCGACTCGTGCGTGTTTAGGGATGTATTTACGATTTAATGTTAGGTTGTGTTTGATTTGAATTGAGGAAAGTGTGTGTGATTAGTATTGTTAGTAGTTCGTAAAACTGAAAAGCCCCCACAGTCTTAACAAGTTAAAAATTGATGCAAAGCATCAATTCGCCGCCAAATTAGGTCAAGTAGAGTGTATGTCTTGGAAATGTGTTATTGTACTTTTATAGTACACGAAATATAAGCTCTGACCTTAACTTTAATCAATCATTGAACCATGAAATGTAGGTCACAGTGACGAACAAACTCTTGTTTAATTTTGTTTTCTTTCTTAGAGACATCTGCATGCAAGATAACATGATTCTATCTCTTATAGTACCTAAGATATGAACTCTGACCTAAATTCAATCAGTGTCAGTGGACCATGAAATTAAATAATTTTCCCTCAAAGACATCTGCATGTAAAATTGTTTGATCCCATCACTAATAGTACATGACATATGAGCTGTCACTTAAACTCTTACCATATATCTAGGTCACTGTGGCCTTATTCCTGTCACTATTGCATAAGATGACAGCCCTTGACATGCTGAACATTTTTAGCGGGAAGGGGTATCGGATATAATTTTGAAAGGGAACCACCCAAGGACCATCCCTGCCAAGTTTGGTCCAAATTGGCCGTGCTTTCAAAGGAGATGAAAATAAGAAAAGTTTATGATGGATGACAACGACGAATGCTTCATGGTGGCAATAGTTCACATGACCCTTTGAGTCAGGTGAGCTAAGAACCCCTTTTTTAACAAATGGATTGGATTGTAATATTATATATATATTAGTATTATTAGCATTTCTTTTTTTGCAAGAATCATTCTGTTCATATTAAAAATTGGTTAGCTGAAGCTATTAAAATGTATTGCATTGGACCAATTTATGTACAGACAATGGCAACAACCTGACAACAGAGTCATAACCTAATAGAATAAAGATTCTTTTTTATTGCACAAGCATACACTGTCAAATTCATTATAGTAACTGAAAAACAATAACAATAACTTGCTTTATTTGTTTATTGAAAATTTTAAAATTGAAGTAAAAACGTAACAAAACAGATGTGACTAGGATCTTATAACTTTAACTGTATAAAAACATCTCATTTTTTTAGTTGAAAACAATTGTAAAAAAAGTATATATATAAAATTGCAAAAAATGTAAACAATAATGGTTGTTTGTATTAAATATAATCTGTAAGATCATTGTATTCATGTTGGTTTCATATTAAAAATGAAACTTTCTTCCGTTAAAGATGATCTTACAGAAAATATTTTACATAATAAAATGGCAATTTAATACATGTTGATTTAAAAAATGTTATAAGCGTAACACCCGTGAGAGTGAAACATATGGCCCGTGCACCAACCTCTCAATTTGACATTTGTTTTTAATAGTAGATATAGATTGACAACACAAAAATGTTCTAAATTTGTAAGATTGTTTCTCATTTGATTGAATCAGTTGAAGGCTGACTTGTTTTTGGTGATATTGTTTTAATAGACATTCTTAAATAGTATCGATTTATTTCCTTTCTTTCTTTCTTTTTCTTTTTCTTTATTCAGAGAAAAACACTCAGCCGTAGTTTCATGCTACGGAACAGGAGCAAATATATATATATATACAGTTTACAATGGAAACGAAATGAGTAGACAACAATATTTTAATGCACAATATCAGAATTCACTAATTCATTGTCACACAAATGTATTGAAGTTTAAAAGTACATTTAGCCTGGTCACCCCTATCATCACCGGAGATTATATCACGTGGTCTAAATTTTACAAAACGTTCATGAAAGAAAGTTTTAACGGATTAATGTGACAATATGTGTACTAATATTCAATTTTTAAGCAAAATAGGATTACTGTGTGCCTACAAAAGTTTTGCAACTTTTGCAATGAAGATAGAAAGGTTAGTCAATACATTTGTGTTACAATACATAATCATTCCATACAATTTATTAACATTCGGATTGGTTGTATAGTAACTTGGAATATACTTATTTCTAAGATCGGTTACAAGATCATGATTGCACAAAGCAACATAATGAAACTCATCCCCGATACCTGTTCGACATAAAGTGCAGACCCGTTCATGATGTGGTATTCCGTACCATCTTCCAGTTTCCATAGGAAATTTTATATTGCATGTTCGAAGTTTACATATAACTGTTCTATGATATTTTTTTAGTCTCAGTAAGTATGGTTCGAGACGAAACTCAATTTTAAACTTCGAATAAAAATCTCCTCTGGACGAAGCATCAATATCAGAATACCATTTCTGTATGAACTGGTCTTGTAAGATCTGTTTCACATGAAGTTTTAGAAAATTGACATTAACATTCACTTGTATATTCCAAATTTCACTACATCCAATATCATCAAAAATTGATTTTATGTAACATATCCATTTGAAAGATCGATCACCGTTTTCGTACATATTGAACATAAGATTATATAATTTACCAGATAATTTATCTGTGTTATTTGCAAGTTTGAACCAGAAACATATCATTTTGAGCTTGATGCTGATTTCAATAGGGTATCGTCCTAACTCTCCATACACCATAAAACTTGGAGTAGATGAACGGAGATTTAGGATTTTCTTGCAAAATTGGATTTGGATTTTTTCTATATTTGACTTATTTTCAAATCCCCATATTTCTGAAGAATAGGTTAAAATAGGGGCTACTAATGAGTCAAATAATTTCAATTGCAAATCTATGGGAATACTTGTATTATTTACCTTATAATAAAGAGCATAAAGAGCTTTTTGTGCCTGCTCTACGAGTTTGTTTCTGGACTTATAAAAATTACCATTATAGTTGAATATAAGACCCAAATATGTATATGAGTCACATATTTCTATATTCTGCTCAAAAATATTAAAACTTACCCTTCTAGTAGATTTCCTCTTAGAAAAAATTATATTTCCAACTGATAATACAGTAAACAGCTTATTTTATATATTTGCTTAGTAATTGCCAATAGAGTAATTTAGATTTTAGGCATTTGAGATAATTTATAGTGTAGAACTAGTACAGCTGTAACAGTAATCATTACGCAGCAGTCAAGCAATTTGACCCGTGTATTTCAAAGGTGATTGAAGGTCATTATTGTTATTGTTTGGTTTTAATTCATTTTTATTAATTGTTCCATTTTTATGATTTTTGTTATTTTTGTTAAAATGATCGGGATCCAAAGCACGCTATCTTGACCCACTTCGACAGATTTTCTTTTGTTTTCAATCTCACTAATATTGACCTATATCAATTAACCCATGTCTGAGGCACACGTGTTTGGTAAAAAGATTGCGCCGGATACGCTGGTTCTCGCTTTCTGTATTTATCATTTTTTTATAATGTATAAATGTAGTGGCGATTCAAATTTAATGCTCAGAAATCATGTATTGTTCAGTTTTCACCACATTCCCGCATGGAAAAGGTAGACTTTTTGTGGCGCATTGGACAAGACAGTATTCCATTTATGGATAATTATACACATCTAGGAATTGAAGTTAATTCGGACTTCAAATCAATTGAAAGAACTATAAAATCATGTCAAAAGGGGAGAAATACGTTTTATGCATTGAAAGGAATATTTTCTGATGTAACAAATCCCAGTGTATTAACTACACTTTACAATTCAGTTGTGCTACCATCTGTATTATATGGATCGGAATTGTGGAATAACCTTAAAAAGTCTGACATATTAAAACTTGACCGGTTTCAACATTTTACTGTTAAGCAAATTCTTCAATTGAAGACAAATACACGTTCTGATATGTGTGAAAGTATACTTGGGCTACATCCGATTACAAGCCAGATAGATAAACGTAAACTTTTATTTCTTCAGCACCTTATTGAACTTGATAATTACTGTGTGTTTAAAAAGATTTTCTTACGTCGTCTTTTTTCGTATGTGATGGATAGTTCCAAATGTCAATATGGATATATTCCTGATATTGTAAAAACTCTGTGCTACTACAAACTGGACGATAATTTGACTTCATATTTAAACGATGGATTCTTTCCACCGAAACTACAATGGAAAAGATTGGTCTGTTGTGCAATTTCTGAAGTGCAATCAGACAACTGGCATAACCGTATAAACTATGATGAACAATTTATTAGATTTAGAAATATTCATAAATCCGTTGAATTTGCTAAGTATTGGAAAGAGTCGAGGACATTTCGTGAAATAAGAACTTCATTTTTTATAACAAAACTTCTAACTGACGTTCCAGACCTATCCGAAAAACTTTGCGTAATATGCAATCGAACATATAGAGATATTTATCCACATGCTTGTTGTACATGTACATGCACTTTTCCTTTACGGGATATCTTTTGGGATATTATTATTGATCAGTATGACTTATCTCTTTTTGTTGAACTAAATGAATACAATGAAGCTAAGCTCTATTCAGTCTATTTGGTCTTAGTCGAGAGACACCATTAGAAGAATCCGACATAGTCAGCTTTATTAAATTATGTCATACTCATGTTTTACAGTGTGCGGCCGAATATAACCGAAATTTGAAGAGCTATGGGTGACAACAATTTTTCATTCCATTTCTAGTTATGATCAATTGAATTTTTTCGTGTCTTTATGTTTGTGTTGTAAATATATAAATTAACAGCCTATGTAATATTGTCCATGTAAATATGCTGTGTTGATTGTGTTACATTTCTTACTGTATAACATGTCATATTAATCTCATGTATGAGGAAATAAAGATATGAATGAATGAATGAATGCAACCCCCAACTTGAAAACCATTGCAATTAAGGTAATCATGCATCTGCATCATGATATCCAGACACTCCTCCGGACATGTAACAGAAAAGTCAAGCAAGCATAACCCGTCTCCCTTGTCTTATTGATTTCCCTTTCACATTAGTTATAATATTAATGAAAATTAAATTAATAATTTTGTAAACAATTTTCTTGAATAAATAATTTAAAAATATTTATTATCTTATTGAAAAGGTATCTTCATTGTAAAAGATTAGGACACATTAGATCGATTCTAATGGAAAACAAACAACTGCTCTTGGTCACGTGCTCCTCCACTGAAGTTTCAAAATACCGTTTCAAATATATTCGCCGCCTCCTGGCGGCGAATAATAAGAGTCTAACAGATACATGTCAGTAAGGATTTACATCGGACGTTGACAAATATATGTGATTGTTTATATTATTTTATGTTGTTTTGCGATTTGTTTATTTTATTTTATGTTGTTTTGCGATTTTTCCTCCTTGTTTTTTTGGTTCTGTTCTTTCTCTTGTTTTGGGGGGGAGGGTGATATTGCTTTTTTTCGTTTTTTTTGGTTTTTTTTTCGTTTGCCTATTTTTTTTATCCTTTTTATGTTTTTGTGTTTTGTTTGTTATGTTTGATTGTTGTTTGTATATACAATAAGAGTTTTAATATTCTTAAACTAGATAGCTACATCTTATAAGGTTATTTAGAAAAGATGTTTGAGATGCCGTATGATTCAAGAATCGCTTGCAAAATTAAATGACCCGTCATTCTTATCTACGAAAAGGCTAGTCAACCATGATTTCGATTGAATATTAATTAGAAATTAAAAGTATTGACCAGATAAAACCTGCTTGTATTGCATATGACTATGGTTTGCAAATCTGCATCAGACGACAAATACAAAACAATGTAAGACAAATGTCAAATGAGGATAATAACAGAATTGCTAAAAAGAATTGTCAAGAGTCGAAGATTAGGTGAAAAAGCAACAAAAAAATGTGATTTCTTGTATGTCCGCTCATTCATTTTCATTTTTAAAAACATTTGATTCATGCTTGCAATGAACAAAGGAAAGGTTCTAGATGTTGGACGGATTTGAGCTTGATCAAAACACTTAAAAAAACTTAAGTTTGGTTCTGGGTGGTTATATCTACAATTACTATCCCTTCAGTGCAATAAAATGAAAGAGATGATAAGAACATATAACTCGTTTGTAACTCCATCTAAGGACAGTGTTTTTGCAAGACAAAATCCTTTGATGAAACTAATACATGGACTTGCAAAACATAATAATGACATCTTTTGATGACTGATGTTGACGATGAATGTCTCAATAGATACCTAACAGGTACTTATACTATACAATATTAAAGATCAGGGATAACTTTCATGAGTGAGAAATTCCTTCTTTTTACGAGTAAAAAGTGTGTAAAATGCATGGGGAAGACATCCAAATTCTTCCGTAAAATACAACTGTTTTTCATGGAAAAGGCCATTCACAAGTTCGTTAAACAGTTAGTTATATACGATGGCCGATAGCGGCCTGACAAAATACGAACTGACGAGAGGTTTTTTTGTACATTTTTTGCATGTGTACAAAACAAAAACTGATGAAAGTTATTTTTGTACGTTACTTTTCTATGTACAAAACAAAAACTGATGAAATGTTTTTTGTACACTACTTTCATTGGTATAAAACAAACTGATGACAGATTTTATTGTACGTTACTTTCGTATGTACAAATTATAAACTTATGGACAGATTTTGGACGAATGTTCCTTAAGTTATGGGGTGATGACCAAGTGCTGTAATAGATAAACATTTTATCAGCAACACTATAATAAAGCCATATTTTAAAAATCAAACTGTCAACCCACTTTAATTTTAATATAGGTCACATTACAGCTGTCTTCAGACCATGCAGACAAATATACATATATGTATCAATGATGACCTACTAAACTGTTAGATCTGAGGCTCCAAAAAGAGACGATTTTTGGATGTTCAAGTATCTGATTCATTAATTAAAAAACAAACAAACATATAATATGCAAATTATAGTTAAAACGATTCTAAAATTTTTAATGCCTTTTGAGACCTAATTTATCATTTTATGTGAATTTTCTAATTTGAAAAACCCTTCCCTGTGCGTAATTAAACAAGTATTATTCCGCTGCGCGTTTGACACAGAGAAGTGGACGACGATTTAAAATGTAAGTATTCTTTATGTTATAATGTTTTTAACAGCTGTTATTGTCACAAAATTGCATTGAAAGTAAATATAACGAGAAAGATAAAGTTAACTAGTATGTCAATTGTTCGATGAACAATTGATAGGTCTATCCGGAAGTTGTGCCATTATGCTCTCATTTCAGATTAACCGATTAAACTAAGACACTATATATATATACCTTTAATATGTACATTTATCAATATACATTGACGTAAAACGAAAGTTTTTGTTGTCCATGATACTTTGATATTGACCTGATTTTGAAAGAAACATCTTCCTGTACTTTTTTGTATTTAATACATTATTGTTACTATAATGGTATTAAGCGATAAGCAAAAGAAAACCGGAAATCGATTGTCAAAATCAGTTTTTGGTCAATAGGTTCCAACTTGTTGGTTTAATCACCCTTTCCTTTGCTACAAATGTAGATCGTAACAGGACACACATTTTCTCCAGCATTTTTATCTACTATCTATTACTGTTTTTGAATACATCCAACAGCAATGTCTCATATCAAAGTTCGAAGTTTTTTAGCAATAACTCGTATCACCTACACATGTTTGTTCAACGCAAAGGCCTCATATCAATATATAGGTGGCCTGAATTAATTGGACCGACCTCTCAATTGTTCTTGGAACAACTGTGGTTCTAGTTTTATCAGCTTCGCTGAAGTTTCCATCTGAATGTGCACAGCAAATGGTTGAAAATATTATATAAATACATTTTGCAGAACAATGATTTAAACACACGAAAAGTTTGTCTTTTTTAATACTTACTAGTTTTGTAGCAGATTTATTAAGTGCATACGTTTTCACAATTAAAAGAATTTATTTAAGAATATGTTGAAAGATATTTTTCAATGTTGATAATTTTGATAAATGAAAAACTGGGCAGTATTTATTTTATTTCATGATTTTCTACAAATTGTATTATTTTTATCTCAAAAATGTGCAGATGATCATACAAACTGTTACACAAGGCTTCATATTTCCAAATACTATTAAAATACAGTAGTAAAATATATCGTCCTTTGCTGCCATTGTTTTTATTTTCATCGCTGTGCCATGTTGCTGTTGTCATACATGTATTAGTGGCTGGGTTACAGAAAGTTCAAATGTGAGACACTAGACTTCACCGGGCAAAAGACCTCATCGGTCAATAGACCTCATCGGGCAATAGACCTCATATGTCAAAATACCTCATCGGGCAATAGATCTAAGTGGTCAATAGACGTCATTGGTCAATAGACTCCATCGGTCAATAGACCGCACTGGTCAATAAATTCCATCGATCAACAGACCGCACTGAGCAATAGACCTCATTGGGCAATAGACATGCAGGGATATGAAAATACCAATAGATGAAAATACTCCATACTTAATAGAACGTATAAAATAT
>MJUU01008959.1:21862-33973 GCA_002080025.1 Modiolus philippinarum
TTTTGATTTAATTTTCAATAATTGATATCAAAATTTATTACGTTATACAGAATCAAAATAACTATTGTGAAATGTACTAAATGTTTCTTAACTTCTACCGGGGGGATATAAGTGTTAACATGTTGTTTTCATAAGTGTTCTTCTGTAATCCATGTGTAATTGTTTGTCAAACAAAACACATTAAACAATAAAGTGTGCACATGCTTTACTTTTGTCGTCTACTAAATATCAATTTTGACACCCAGCTGATCAAGTTTCAGTTTATCTAGTAAACACGAAACCACAATTTAGATAATTTGACAAGCAGATCATTTATCATTTAAATCAGTAGCTGCATTTGTGTAGACATTTTATTTTAAGGAACTTATGTCATCCCTTTTAAAGTGACCGATAAACCTTTGACCCCTACATTTTTGAATGTAAAACATATCAACTAAATACAATGATATAGGTCCCAAATACCTAATTCTTACACATTCCGAAATTTCCCCAAATAATTGCTCCAAGAAAAGTAACAAAACTTTGCAAGCCCGTATCATGAAAACGGTCCATCCACCAACATTCGCCCAAATGAACGAAATATCTGTCATAGCCTGACAAACATTTTTCCCATTACAATTCACTACCTTTTTATTACCATTTCCGAATAATATCACAAAACATGTTAAGGGAGTTTTCTAAAATAAGCCCCTCCCCTGATAACGAAACGACCCAAGACGGATACAATCACAACTTCAACAGAAACTACAAAACCCCACCAAATTTCATCGACCTACACTTACCCACTTAGACACCTCTGTGAAAAGAAGAAATTTCTTTTTTTACAATTTTACAATCCCAATAATGTCTATCCGTTGTACCGGATAGACCTTAATTAAGATGAAGTAAAATTAATGCAAATGAAGTGATTGGCATAGTGTTTTATGGATATTATAATGAGACGACTATAATTGGTTAATAAAGTATTCTTCTTCTTCTTCTTCTTCTTCTATATGTATAAAAAAACTGTTTCAATCACTTATTAAACCAATTCTTATGTATAATTCAGAAATTTGGTATATGAACTTTTCTCAAGCAAGAGAGCTAAAAATCTAATGTTAAAACTATTATTTATTGACAACAGCAACATACAAAAAGTGAACTTAAAATCTAGGATTAAGTAAAAGATCTGTGAATATCTCAGCAGATCCAATTATAAAACATTATCATATTTTCGAAATTGAAAGGGGTAGATATATAAAGATTAAAAGAAGACAGAATTACTAAACTTCAATTTTAACAATGTCGATTATGAAAAACACTTCTTGTTTTCATGTAATTGTAATATAAAATTAAGAGAAGATTTTTAGAAAAAATAAAAAAAGCTTTAATACCAAATATCGAAAATAATCCAGATGAGCAGCGTGCAGTATGCTGCTCCTTTAAAAAAAAGTCTTGCGCTGAGGAGGGTGGACCCAACAAATGCGTGATTTTTTTAATTGGTATCTTTTATTTTGTTTTGTTTGTTTTCTTATTCATGCCTTCAATCCTATACTGCTGGCATGGAACAACAGCTTGTTACTTTATGTCACAAGGCTGAACAGTGGAATTTCTCAACTAAAAAAGCTGTATAGCATTAGTCTAAACCTCCTTAATCTTCTAACTTTGTCAGGATGAAAACATTTTTAGTATTAATTTCAATATTCTTTTTATTTTGTAAAGATGCGCATTCATTTTAGTTAACTCTGTGGCTTGATGTCCCCGCTCTGCTTTCAATGCATGGGAAATTAGCTAAGAATTGAGTGGTGGATATTGATAGGGGAGGCATGGTACCAAACCGCCTAGTTGAGGTTCAGAACCAAATATCTAATTATTACTTAATAAAAAAAAGCCATGGAATCTTTTAACAAAAAATATTAATAGAGAAAACAACAACTATCACCAAACATGAAGTAGATGATAAGGGTAATAACAAAATTGAGTGATGGACCCAAATTACTAAGTTCACAAGCTTAGAAAAATCCTTGACACGGATGGACGCACAACGGTAAAACTGTGTACCCCCACTCCGATAGCATCATGTAAAGGGCGGGGGTATAAATAATTGCTTATTTACCAACACATTTTGACTTTCTTCTAAACGATTATTTTCATGGAAATGTGAATGTGGATTTAACTGTTTATAAGGGGACTGGAATGGGTCTTAACGTGATCTGTGAAAAGGCCTTTTTAGAATCGTGATATGCGTGAAAATTTCACTAGAAATATGAGTGATCCGCGCTTTCACAGATTTTTAAACGAAAAAAACTAAAACAAACACCTAAGCGTGATGCATGATTTTACAAATATTTTTGCGTGATTATGTGAAAAGGGGACACCTTCCAGACCTTCTTTACAGTCGTCTCATTATAATATCAATAAAACACTATGCTAATCACTTCATTTGCATTAATTTTACTTCATCTTGATTAACTTTATCTTTCTCATTATATTTACTTTCAATGCAATTTTGTGACAATAACAGCTGTTAAAAACATTATAACATAAAGAATACTTACATTTTAAATCGTCGTCCACTTCTCTGTGTCAAACGCGCAGCGGAATGCTGAACATAAATAATACTATTTTAATTACGCACAGGGAAGGGTTTTTCAAATTAGAAAATTCACATAAAATGATAAATTAGGTCTCAAAAGGCATCAAAAATTTTATAAGCGTTTTAACTATAATTTGCATATTATATGTTTGTTTTTTTTAATTAATGAATCAGATACTTGAACATCCAAAAATCATCTCTTTTTGGAGCATCAGATCTAACAGTTTAGTAGGTCATCATTGATACATAAATGTATATTTGTCTGCATGGTCTGAAGACAGCTGGAATGTGACCTATATTAAAATTAAAGTGGGTTGACAGTTTGATTTTTAAAATATGGCTTTATTATAGTGTTGCTGATAAAATGTTAATCTACTACAGCACTTGGTCATCATCCCATGACTTAAGGAACATTCGTCCAAAATCTGTCCATAAGTTTATAATTTGTACATACGAAAGTAACGTACAATAAAATCTGTCATCAGTTTGTTTTGTACCAATGAAAGTAGTGTACAAAAAAACATTTCATCAGTTTTTGTTTTGTACACAGAAAAGTAACGTACAAAAATAACTTTCATCAGTTTTTGTTTTGTACACATGCAAAAAATGTACAAAAAATTTCTCGTCAGTTCGTATTTTGTCAGGCCGCTATCGGCCATCGTAGTTATATGAACAATACGTTATTTGAAATAAAATGTATATATATTTGTAATATAATAATGCGTATGTTATTGTATCATTGTATTCCATATTTGGAATGTTTTCATTTTAACATTTTAAGGGCGCCTCCATGAAAATTAGACAAGTTCAAAGTGAGTCATGCATTATCTCTAAATAAAACATTTTCTTATATATTTCCTTACTAAGCGAAATATGGTGTGAGAGCGATCATTATCTGTGTACAAACATAGCAAATATCTGTCGATTTTTGTTGCAAATCAACAAGCCAATCCTTTTGTAGTTTTTTTTTTTGAAAAAGGGGGGGGGTTCTGCATTCACTATTTTTAAATAAGAAATAAAACAAAGGTTAAGTAATCGAGTAAGTTGCAACAAATAAATAAAACAGAGTAATATTTAGATTTTTTAAATTTAATTCATATACTTTGCGTGTTGTCTGTAAATCCGACTTACAACATGCCAGGTTACGTGCTACACGTGCTAACACAGGTTGATTTACGAAATTTAGCGCTGATTAAATATTGTTTTCGATTGTTTAGATTAAATTTTACTCATTTTGAATATCACAACCAGAAAAAAAAATTCTTGAAATGTTTTTCAGCTTAAAACATAGCTCTTTATTACAATATCAAATGAACGTCAACTTATGTTATAAGTGACGTCACAAATTCTGACGACATGTATATTTACATTTAAATTGGGTAAATAATATCTAAATTTCTATAGTTTCAATTTTTATGCCTTGAAATGCTGAAAATCACAATATTATCCATTTTTTCATTTTTTTACAGATTGACCTTTGACCCCTTATTTATCCCCCTTTCTGCCACATTTGATTTTTACGACAAACATTTTTGAAATGTACACGACCTAAGCTTTGCAAAAAGGTAATTGTATGTGGAATGGGTCATTTGAATTTTAAAATTTCTGGCCCCTGCCGCTCTACTACAATGTACTTTTCTATAAATTAATAATTATGTCGAGTGCAATATTTCACATACAAGGATTGTTCGCTAGTTGTTTTAAAAATAATTTTTCAACTGAATAAACAATGAAAGGAGATACAGTAAATGCACATTAGACAAAGTTTTTACAAACAGGTGTATACTATTGTTTTAATTTGGTAAAAATACAGGAAAGATAAGTGAGTAAAATAAAATGGCATTTTTCAATTAAACGAAAAATTAATTCTTCTGGAATTTTTTTTTAACGAATAATGAATTCTTCTGAAATATGATCTTGCACCATATGACTTTCACCTTTGTTATTGAACCCCGTATTAATTGGCTTGTTTTTTATGAGAATTTACTTAATAACCTTTCATTATTTTTTATAATCGGGTGGGCTGCTGCGGATAATTATCAGTTTTTTTCATAACAATAACTAACTAAACGTCATCTACCGGAATACAATTTTGTCGTTCTGAAGCCAGATATAGATTATTGACTACTTTTAAAATATGTCAACCCTTTCTTGTTTTTCATTAATGTTCAAGTTTGATTATTTTATGTGTCAGACTCGTTAAACATACTTTATAACCATGTTTATGGTTTTTAGTGCGATTTTTATTTAGCCAATATAAAATCTGAAATACATTACTAGTTGGGATATTCTTACAAAGTACCACCTGAAGTACTGAGCAAGACGCATCGGCTTAAAAAAGTGATCCAAAAAGGTAGAAAGATAAAAATATGGTTTGTTAATTCGAACAACATGACAATATAATGAAAACATTTATTTAGATATAATGACACACGTGCTTTGGTTTCTTGGTGTTTTTGTCAGTTTGTATTTCTGTATCCAAGGTTTACACTTTGTTGCGACGTTTTACCCTCGCTTACATGTACGCCATAATGTGCAAACCCATCGTATGTAATATTGTCAGCATTTGTGTTGCCTTTGTCAAAATGTTTGTGGATATTTTTCTTATCTCACTTTGCTTTAACCATAGATGTATGTTTATATTTAAACACATTATGCTTACCTCCATTCTAATACAAACCCCAAAGGATTGTTTTTAAAATCCTCCTGTCCTTGAATTACGTATCTCAACTGATACAATGTGTGATTCAAGGGTTTCTCAAATAGATGTTTATTTCTCACCAGAAAACCCTACTGTTGGAGTTTGAAATTGGCTTTCCAATAAACCTGTGGTCAACATAATACAAATTATTTGACCAAATTTATAACGTTCTGACTTGTTTTCATAAGACTAGTTATATCATTTGTACGTGCCATCTACCGACATTGATTATGACTTTCCTGCGATTTTTCATATTCACACTTGTACCATGATGTCATTAAATGTGATAAGATATCCTGTATTAATTCTGCTTTGTCATAATCTACGGTGAAATTCCAGAAAGACCAACCACCTGAATTATTACAAAGTTTAATAAACATTGGCCATACGGACATAGTACAAATAAGTTATAACCCATATGATCTAAATTTAAAGCCAAAAATCAGCTAAGGACAGAGGTTTGCATGAGAGAGATACTCCTTAGTTTTCAACAAAATTTACAAAAAATTAGCTATTGTAAGGTTCCAAAAATAATCGGCTTTCGGGTCAGCACCGAAGTACTGACTACTACCATAAACTCAAAGATGTTTAAAAACTGATAGAGAACAAATAACCAATATGATCTAAATGTAAAGCCAAAAATCAGCCAAGGACAGGGCTTTGGACAGCTAAAATCAGCTAAGGACAGAGAATGTTTTCCGAATCTTTGTGAATAGTCGTTCGCATGCATTCGTATCTGACTCGCCAACATTCGTAAATAACTCGTGGACATTCGCAGATATTCGTGTCGATTTTCGTAAGGACATGAACATTTGTTGACATGTTAAAATTTTTTATACGAATGTACACGAATCTTTGTCGATTATTTAATCCGTATAGTGCTCGAAAACAAATCTAAACAATGCGTAAGTCATCTTTAACCGATCGTAATAAATCGTGAAGCATTCGCAACAAACTGTGGACGGTGTGGTCCCTAATTTTTTTACGATTTATTTACGAATTGATGCGAGTAGTTTACCGTCCTTTTGCGGTTGATTAACGGATAAACAATCATTTAGAATATTTGCGGTAACTTTATGAATTTATACGAATTCGTTGAGTGTGTTTTCCGAGTATTTTCTGAATTGTAACGATGAAGTAATACGATTGTTTCAATACGCCAATCTGAGTTTTGTCCATCTCTTGAAAGTAGAATGGAAAAGTTATCATGAAGTCATTTTTTCTCCCTTTTTAGCTCACCTGGCCTAAAAGGCCATGTGAGCTATTGCCATCACTATGCGTCCGTCGTCCGTCCGTCCGTCAACAATTTCAAACATCTTCTCCGCTAAGCCAAATTATACCAAACTTGACCTGAATCATCATCAGGGTATGGCTTAAACCAAACTTGACCTGAATCATCATCAGGGTATGGCTTCTCAAACTGATGTTCAGTTTGTCCCTCTGTCAAACAACATGGCCGCCATTGCTAAAAATAGAACATAGTGGTAAATTGCAGTTTTTGGCTAATAACTCTAAAACCGTTACAGATATAAAAAATCTGACAAGGGTAAAATGATCAGAATGATAAGATCTATTCACTGTGCAATTTTGAAGAAAATCTGAAAACCCATCTCGGAGTTATAGCCCTTTTTCCGTTAAATTTTCAAAATTTTTGCATTTTTCACTTTTTATTTCAAAGAGGTCAAGTGTAAATTGCAAAAATGTTCAGCATATCACGATCTACCCACCCTGAAATTTTGAAGAAAATCCATAAACCCTTGTAGGAGTTATTGCCCTTTTTTCACCGAATTTTTAAAATTTTCGTATTTTTCATCTTTTATTTCCAAAACTATAGAAGATGAAGGTTAAGTGTAAATTGATGAAATCTTTCCCATGCTATGGCGACTTCAAAACTGATGTTGAAAATTGTTCCTTGACCGCCATTTACAAATTGGCAACCAAAAAAAGGAGGGAAAATTCAACATTGTCCGATTTCAATGAAATTTGGTTTCCAAATAGATATTGGTGTTGCGACTTCAAAACTGGTGTTGAAAATTGTTTGTTGACCGCCATTTTCAAAATGGCCGCCAAAAAAGGCGGGAAAATTCAACATTGTCAGATTTCAATGAAATTTGGTTTCCAAATAGATATTGATGTTGCGACTTCAAAACTGGTGTTGATAATTGTTCGTTGACCGCCATTTTTAAAATGGCCGCCAAAAAGGCGGGAAAATTCAACGTTGTCCGATTTCAATGAAATTTGATTTCCAAGTAGATATTGATGTTGCGACTTCAAAACCGATGTTGAAAATTGTTTGTTGACTGCAATTTACAAAATGACATCTCGACTTCAAAACTGGTGTCGAAAGTGGTCCTTAGAAAGAACGTTTTTTTTGGTCAAAAAAGCCCAACAAAGAAATATAGTAAAACTTGATCAGACTTTAAAAACAGTTCAATATATTGGAGGTGTTTGAGCTACAGAAGTTTGAGAAAGTGAAGATCAACTGTATAACTTGCATTGTTACTTTGGTTGTGGTAACTGAAAGCCAGGTGAGCGATACAGGCTCCTGCGAGCCTCTGGTTTTCTCCTTTGTGGCTGTAGAAGAAAGAGTCATTTTTTTTTTTTACAAAATAAAGATTTTGTTGTAGGACATTACTCGTCTTCTTGAATGTACATTTTAAGACTACACTCGTAACTTAATCTCAGATACATCAGATACTCGTTAAGTTTTCGTAAATAATTCGTTAATTTTTTCGTAAAAGCTATGATAAAATCGCAATGCCTCGGTTTGTGGTCGCAAGAATTCGTAGATAACACATATACATTCGTATGTCGATCGCTTTTATTCGTAACGATTCGTAAATTTTTATCGTAACTGCATCGCGTTCAATCTTAGTTAATATACTCGCAACTCATGGTAAAGAAGTCACATTTCACTTACGAATATTCGTAGTTTTACAAATATTGTAAATTTTAAAGATTGGTAAGAAATCGTAAGAAAAATCGTGTATGTGTAGGGGGCATTAACACTTCTTTGCTATAGAAAAGGATGGTTGTCACCCTTGATAATAATAGTATTTTAGATAATATTTTTTGTCTTTGTCATCTATAACTCTTTCTCAATATTTATGTGTTGTTAATTTATGCTCCTCTTTAATTAAATGATTCAGGCTTGTTGTTTCCTCTACAGGATTTGACTTTACTACCCGATTGGCATGTTCAACACTACCCCGGTTGTCTTATGAGAGTCAGGAGATGCTTTCTCTCCCAGCGCGCATGGTCTCGCCCATAATGGTTATTATTGGGTTCGTGTTGTGTATATTTGTGAACAATTCAAGAGATATGGAGTAAATGAACATATGATAAAATCCCTATAAACACATGGTAAGATTTAGCAAATGGAACAACGCCTTCACTGCATGCTGTTCTTCATCTAGAATTTACCATGAGGCCTTCAACAAAGAGAAAACGCTCCTACCTCATAGTAAGTTCAGGACGACCCCCTAGCATCGTTTGAACGGAATTAACTTTTTAAATTTTTAACAACGCTACATCCGTGTATCCTTTTTGTCATAGATGCGGGTAGGCAACAAGCATTATATATCGGGCAAAATAATCTTATAAACACTTTCGCTCGTTGCCCGACAAAGGGACCAATTGACAATACAAAATATAAAAGATCACAGGGCACTCATCGAGTTGATTGTAGAAAACCTGGCAAATGAAATTGGGAGATGTTGGCATTATATATAGATAGCCAGAAAAGTAGTTTGATTTTTACAAAAAAGCCAAATGTTAAATTTTTATAGTGCATTCATATAAGAAATGTTCACATGAATAAGTTCACCATCACTGACGAGATAAAAATTGTGTTCATTTTTTTCTTACTCATATCATGTCTTTGCTTCATCGTGCTTCATCTGTTGCTCTTGTTATTGGATTATTCTTTCCTAGACTGACTGTTTGGTTCTTACATATACTGAACATTAGAAGAAACGCACCAAATTTTAATGGTGCTTAGCTTCTCTAATATTAACACCTTTTTAAATTTTAAAGCTCGAAAACAAACAAGCCATTTTTTGTCAAAACAAATTTCATTATGAAGCAGCAGCAACATTTTGTATGGAAGGTGTACGAAAACAAAAGTCCAAGAATTGCTTTCTTTACAATGGCCTTGTTGTAAAGTTTATTGTCCAGAGTTACCAAAGGAGTTATTCCTGACCATTTCTTACAGTTAGGAGCACCGGGAGTTGAATTTTCATTTTTTCATCACTTTTGCATTTTTGGGAGAAAAAGTGGTTTTTTGAGAAATTAAAAATGAGATATCAACATTTTTTCATTTTTTCAGAATTTTGTTAAAATGATTACAGCAACAACGTGTAAAAATTTCAATATGTTCTAACAAGTATTTGAAGAGATATTTGCTTTTGAATTTTAAGATACAAAGAAATACATGTTGGTGGTGCGTTTCTTTTGATGTTCAGTATACTTTGCAAACATGCATATTTACCAAGAACATTTCAGTCTTACAAATATTTAATTCCATTGTTCCTGTGTTCCTTATTTTAGTCTGTTTATTTTTCAAGTCAAATGCAATGTGACAAAGTTTTCAAATTTTACGTTCATGTATATATACGTGACATTTATCATTGCAATTTTACGAAATGAATTTAGAAAGATAATATTCACTCTAAAAGTAAACTAAAAATATTGATATTTAGTATACAGTTTGACAAATTAACAATATCTGAACTGTTTCATGAATTTTTCAATAGAAAATGACCTACTCTATTGCACATGCTTTGTCTTTAATTCTGTTCGACGGTAGTTTTATTATTACCCTCATTATAATGTCGTGAGATTTTTTTCATTATCAAAAATTATAAAATATATTATGCTTAAGTGAAATATCCAGGCAAATCCTGCAATTTGATTGGTTACCTTAATGGGAGATATGAGACCGTATCCCTATGGTAGCATAATCACAATTTTTAAACGCCTTTAAAAGAAAAATTAAAGCACTTCTAGCAGAATATTTAATAGTTATTCGGGCTTCACAGGGGATAAGGGTTCTTATTCCCTCTCAGTGTATTATTTCGCCTAACGGGTCAGGGGATATAATACCCAGGCAATTAAACCCGTATCCGAAGTGAAGATTCCGAATAACATACCAGTTTATTATTTATGGGAAGGTGACTATGTCATAGATTTTAGTCTGGCGGTTCCGGGAGGTATATCCACCTACATGAAATATAATATACATGTTTATAAAATATAAAAATAAAACATTTGCACGAATTTAACGTACAATACCAATCAATTTCTACGTCAATGTTTAAATATAGTATGGCTTCCAAAGTAAATATCCCCAAAATACACTATTTGAAGGCATTGTGAAGATTAAATGTCTTGCTTGGGGCTCCTCCTCTCATTACTGGAGTAGCTAGCTGATATATATACTTCTATATAAGAATGATGCGTTACATTCGTATAAACTGAAGACAAGGAATCAATCGAAGTTTAATCGGCTTATGAGCAAGTGGTTTGTTGGTATGTTGTTGTTTTTTTAACAAAAGTTAATTTTTATTTATTATGCAGTTATTTACTGGCTTTGAGAACAACCGCAAGTTTATGGTCCCACAAGACGCAACTACTTTCTGACATGAAACGCACGGAAATAATTTTAGTCGATGGGAACCATAATCTTACTATTGTTTGAATAGTCAGTAAATAAGTGTTTTACTACACCGAATCGTAAATATTATATTATAAAGAAATTCCAATGAAAAAAAATGTTATTGAGTCGTTGTCGTCTCTTTGACACATTCCTCGTTTTCCTTCTTTTTTCTATTGAAATATGTCTTCTTTATACCAAGGACATAAATTTTGTATTATTCAAAAAATAACAGTCATGGTTAACTATTTTTTAGAATTATCTTTTGCTTAGTTTCGCCTTGTAATGAATAACCAGCTTTATGCTTTTCTCAATTGCACGAATTATAATTTTGTTTTTGAAAGATCGTTATGTTCAATAACACTCTGTGTTGATTAATCTTTCCACAGAACTTGGTTGATCAGCTTTTGAACATGATCAGTACACTTGAGTATTATGTTCCCAATAATTATGAATTGGATCACATTAAATGTATTTTCAACATGTGTTGATTGTTCACGTGAATACTCTTTGGAACAAAAAAATATTTGATGCATGCCGATACGTTATTTGCATTAAACAACAACAACAAAAATAAAAAAAAAACTGAGCGAAGCTCATTAAAATATACTCCCCTCCCCCAAAAAGATCAAATCAAATACATGGAGCACAATGGCAATATATTGTATGTGCTGAACATACGGTCGTTTTAATCTGGATATGGGATGTTGTCTCCTTGACATTTACCCCAATTCCTTTCTTTTTTATATGTGATAGTTTCATCGAATTTCACCAAGTGGTCTAGGAGGAGTTGTCGCAACAATGTGTGTACCCCTATGGCGGACGGACGAACAGAAGAACGAACGAAAGAACAGACACCCTGATCACTATATACCGCCCGCTAAGGCTAGGGTATAAAACCAAAAACAAAGAATAGAACTCCTCATTAAAGGAAACAAGAAAGGTCTTTTGGATTGTTTACCATCAAATGTTGTTTCTGATTTGAAAATTTATCTTTTTGTAAATCATGTATGTCATTACAGTATAAAAATGAATATTAACTAAGCAATTTGATTATAAAAGTTTTCAATAAGTGTTTAAATCGCGGTTCAAGTAAACTATGGTGAGTACCTATCATTTTGGATGAATAAAATAGAAAAAAGAAGGGAAACGGGGAATGTGTCAAAGAGACAACGACCCAAA